>WOUH02044550.1:0-11875 GCA_009936405.2 Stevia rebaudiana
ACTGACATCGAATGTTGTACGACGTACGAGGTTGTCGGTAAAAAGTGACCTATACGCCACGTATAGCCCTATACGTGGGTTGTCGGTAAAAAGTGACATATACGTCACGTATAGCCCTATACTTGACGTATAGGGTTGGCAGGGGTGTGAGGATATGGTTTGGGATGTCCAAATAGCACAACCCAATTCGATTACAGAGTTGTGCCATAGACGATGTCAGCATGACGGCATATGTTTGATGATGAGACAATGACCAAAACATGCAGCATAATCATTAGATCTTGGATTACATAATTTGGGGCCATGAGCATAGGATTTCATTTTAGTTAATAATAAAGATTTTCAAATCAAAAACAGGACTCGGTTATAACTAAAACGAAGAAAGTGTTTTATTTTTTTTATGGTGTAAAACAAACTTTGATATTAGGTTTTCTTCTAAAGTTTACGAAAAAAATTAAACTCAATTATTAACCTAAATTAGTGACGATTTGACAAAATATAAATAATAAACAAACAAAAAAATTAAATATATACTATGACTTTTAAGTTTCAGGACAATAATTCATTTGTATTAAAAAGATCATTCGATCCGGAGCTTATACGAATTGTGTGACATTTTACTGAAAAATAATAAAAAGTATATTAACGATATTCTCGTTATTTATATGAAACAAACTAGCATAAAATCGTTAACAAAAATGAATGAAAATTAAATTGAATGCACACTTATATGCAGTGATGGAGCTTGAGTGAGATTTCATGGGTTGCCAAGATCATACATGTAGAATTTTAAGGGATTTCATGGGTTGCCCGCCTATTTATATAAAAAAAAATTTCGGTCGAAATCGCGAAATTTACACTACGGGCGAAAAAATCAGCAGTCGTCCGGGCAACCCCAGGCCCACACTATGGTGCGCCCTACTTATATGAAAATTGATATGATTCAAACAGGTTTTGTGATTGAGCTCGTTGCATTTCATATAGTGTAATATCTTTGACTCGAGTCTTTTATATGTAAACTCTTCAACTTCTCTCTACAACAATGCAAACACCATTAACGGTTGTGGTTTCTATATTCAACAGGTTGTCAGTCTCTCAAGGTACAAGAACCAAACCAATTAGTCCTGTTAGGGTGGACTCAAGAACTCAATTTATATTTCACAGAGAAGAAGATAATCAAAGATTTTTTAAAGTTCTTTAGAAAGAACTTTAGAGATTTGATGTTATTTGGTTAATTTTAAAACAAGACTCACCTTAACTATTTTAGTTTCATATGAGTTGAACCCGCCCTCATTTTTAATAAATCTGGAGTTTTGAAACACCCTATAAATCATGAGTTGAAATACTCAATAGATCATGAGTTGTAACAACCCATAAGGCCATGAGTTGAACTATTTTAACTTTGGTGTTTCAATTAGGTACCATTTAGACTAAAAACTCAACTTGTTTTTTTAGAGTAGCATTTTAATAAAAACATAGCTAGCAACTTTAAGTATCGATATCACCTTCATCTGATATTTGTTTTGAACCCGTCATAGTTTGTTGTGATCACATCGTAGAACGCAAGCATAGTAAATAACCTACATATTTATATATACTTGGGGGTCTCGTATAATGTTTGTATGTGTGGGCACTCGAGGGCAAAAGTAAATATGCAATAATCTAACTTTATATTACTTATTTTGTGAAAATAACGTTATAAACGTTGAGTTGTTTGGTTAATTAGGTATAATGAGCTAGGGATACTTGGTTATATTGAGTACGATGATGATAATGATATATTTATGCATTAGGTTGAACGATATGGGGCTCGGTTTGGAGCACGGGTTGGGAGGGTTCTATAACGAGTACACCGCCGCATGACCGTGGGTTAGGGGGGTTGGAAAGGTGGCCAGATTGGGGAAACGGACGAAGCCGATGATGGGTGTCTAATGTGTATTTTTTTATATGTAAATGTGGTAAGGATTATAAGGGTATCATTGCACTATAAGAAGGTTAAGAGGGTTAAGAGAGTCAAAATACATGGCTTAATAAGATTGATTGAAACGAGATTGTTAAGAGAGTGTCACATGCCGCTCGCTCACCCCTATCAACAGTTAATAATAATTATTTATTTTTAGAGCTGGAAAAAACTCATATTCAATTTTGTTAAACTTATGTATTTATAAATTCTAACAATAAGTTACTTTAATATATTTGTCTAATGAGCTATAACCACTTTGTCTTTTATCTTATGTTGATAAAACTTGTTTATTGTATTTATCTAACATGTAAATAGGGAAGGTTGGTATAAATTGTCACTATTATGAATTATCAGACTTTGAGAATGAAGTCAAAAGCCTACGCAACCACTCTCTTTAAGACTTTGTCTAAAATAAAGAGCGAAATGGTAACACTCTTTTTCTTTACTCCATTTTCTTTTTCTTCGTCAACTAAAATTAAATATTAAACATGTAGACTAAAATAAATTTTATAATTTTCATATGTTAAAAATGTTATTCAAACTTTTAGTCCTTTAGGACAGTTAGGTATAGTAACTAAGTACGTACGGGTTTAGTTTTTTAGATAACCCTTGTAGTTATTCATGAACTATGAATCAAATACAGTTAACAAGTTTAGATACATAAGATACATGATAAAGTGGTTATACTTGTTAACCCACAAGAACCACAAACTTGGTACAGTCGTAAACAAAACAACTCTTTTGTTTAATAATAAAGACTCAAACTTTCTGAATACCTAAACGTAAATACAAAAGCCTTAATATATAGGCATAATACTACTTGGTGAACAAGGCACCCAACTTACGGAAACAATAGAAATTCAAATACCTATAAGATAAGCTAAATAATAAAGATAAACTTTTATAAACTAGATAAACTTAAATTACTATTACTATTAAACTAATAAATTTATTTGACTTTCAACCGATATTGACTTTGCTTGTTTCACAATACTAGTTCATTAGATCAACTGAATTTGGAGGATATAGCCTATGGTTTTCTCTAATATGGAGGTCATAAGTTGAAGTCTCACTTGAATCATTTTCAAGTGAACTAGAGGTTTTACCACAATGGATCTTTGGGTGATAGGTTTTCCTCTGAAATGATGGGCGGCCTGGGTCACCAACTGCATTCGCGGGCGTGGGTGGCCTTTCACATATAAGTTTACCCGGGTGTTGGTTGGCCGTTAAAAAAAAAGCTAATTAAAACTTTTCACGTTCAAAAAAATGCTTACACATTTTACATACATATTTTTTTACCGGCTGTAGTAACCACATTTATAAACGGTATATATCCTCTAGCAATTTTGAAGCTCCATTTATGTTAGCAAAAGGGAAACCAACAAGACCCGGTGAGCAAAAAGTAGGAGCAGACGACTACACGAGAAATACATGCATCATGTTCACACCTACTTTCAAATTTGAGTTAAACCAAGAGGATCCGATGAACAACAAAATGGGTTTCAATATACCCGTACCATTCTCCATAACTTATTATGTAGCACTAGCATACCTAACAAAATTTGGGGTTTTAGAAAATTGGTGGCTAAAACAAGATTTTTTTAGCGAGTCTTAGTTCAATACTGTTTCTTGGACAAAATTATATAAATCATCCTTTACGTCTCAACTACAAATATCTTCCTTTTTCTTAAAAAACGCTAGTAACATCCTTTGCTTTCATTTTTTGTTTCATATAACGTCCTTTAGACTAACGACCGTTACATTTTTTCTGGTAAGTGCCTTCATGCGCCTCGCACATAAGGGATTGGAGGGTATAATTGTCATTTTTTCACACAATCTCTATATCATAAACACACATAGATTTTCAATTCCTACTATTCCTCATTAACAATTAACTTAGAACAATACTACACAAACAAATAATCATGACCAGAAAAGCGAAGCCAAAGAAGCACACAACCAAAGAAATCCCGAGGAAAGTGACGGTTGTGATGACCAACGGAGGTGGTCATTGTAAAATCCTAACAGGGGACATCAAAACGATTCTAATTATTATTTTTTGTGAATTGGATGATTGTGTTTGTGTGTTAAAAATATAAGTGATGCTACATCTTATCGTCTTTGATCTTATTTTTATGCTCAAACTGCTTATGGGATGGTAAATGGTTATCATGGAATATGAACTTTTGTTTTTGAGTTCTTAATTCAGGTCTATGGTTTTGATTTTGAGCCTGTAATGAAATCTTAATATCGTTTTTTAACAAGTTAATTACGAAGGTGTTTGGGCAACATTTAACTTGAATCCTGCAATTAGAAGTCATAGTTAGTTTGAGTGATTAGATAATTCTGTTGCAGAATAGATTTAACTACCCTATAACCGCCATATTAGTTGCCTATATAAAGGCTATAAACCTCATTTGCAAACATATCGCGTATACAATATTTATAAAATTAGCCGTTCTTGTTCCATACATTCATATCCAATAATCACAAACAAAAAAAAACTTGTTAAATCAAAACCTGTGAATGGAAAACTGTTACAGAGATAGTTAAAGTGTATATATATATATATATATATATTTGTATATACGTATATAGATAGAAATGGTGTGACTGTTCTCTGTTTGAGAGATGAAGTGTGTGTTGTGTGCTTTTTTTCTTGTTTAAAAGAAAATGAAAATTATACCATCGTGTGGACTTAACCGAAGAATGTAACGGATGTTAGCCTTATGATGTAGTATGAAACAATTAAAGATGAACATAGAGAATGATTTTTACGCTTTTTAAATAAAGATAAATAATAACACATGTGGTTGTCTATGGACGTAAAAGATTATTTACGTAATTTTGTCTGTTTCATTCAATGTTTTAAAAACCGGATCGGACAATGAACCGGTTGTCTTACCGGTCCACTGGTCGGATCGGTCGGACCATACGGACCGGATTTAGGAACCGGATAACATTAAATATAAGTATTTTCGTGTTATAATTTTTAAAATGTCAGCATATGTGATATGTTTTTCTTCATATATATATAAATAATAACTACATATATACACTTATATATGTGCTATAAATAAATGTGTGTATGGACATTATATAAGTGTATATACGAGATTATATTATTAATTGGGTATAGTTGAGAATCAAGTTCAACATATACGAAAGGAACAAAGGTAGAATAAACATATGTTGCAGATCAGTTGGTCTAAATACTTTGGAAATTACTTGTAGGTATGTGGTTCGAAACCTTCTTTCAATTTTTATAATGTTGAAATGAAATTTATTAGCTAAATAATAATTTGGAGGCTCTTATTTTCCTTTCTGTATAAATTGAATTGCATTATACTCCATCTTAGATAATTAATAAGAAAATCCGGTCCAACCCATGAAACGGTTTACCGGTTCAACCTCTTTCTGTTACGGACCGGGAGGTAAAATAGGAAACCGTTTTAGAGGGTGTAGCCGGTCCGTTGCTCTGCCCGGGACCCGGTTAAACGGGGCCGACAGGCCAGTCCGGTCCGGGACATAAAACACTGGTTTCATTTTTTTTTTTTTTGCCGTAACAAGTCAGAACATGATATCAGGAGTATTTTAAGTACTTATTTTGTACTTTAAATAACGTTTCAACTCAATACCAAAATAATTGATTTTGCACAATAAAAAAGTGGAAACGTAGAAAGCATATTTCCCTTCTGTAAGGAAATATTTTTCACCATTTGGGCTTTTAGCTTTAAAATTTTGTTCACTTTCTGCCTAGTGCAACTCGCAAGAAGCATGAGATTCTGCATTAATAAAATTTTAATATAATAAGAACCAAAGAGAAATAAATTACAATAGAGTTACTATGAACGTTGTACGGCTTGACCTAGTGGTCCTATTGAGTTTCCATTTTGTCTCTATAACTCTATCGAAGTCTACTTGCATAATAATTATTCTAGCATTTTATCACACATCTTGCCAACACTACTATATAAGTCTATAAGATTATAATGTGCATATATCAACATAGGATGTGTGTATTATGTTCATATGTTCTTAATGAGAAACCCAATCTAGACCTTTCGTTTTTCAATCTAGATACTCCAGTTTTAGATGTGTTACATGTGTACACATATGTTATATTTTAAAATTGATGACCCCGGTTGAGTAACACATGTGTTATTCATAAAAGATCAGGTTCACATAATACACACACTCTATCCACATAAGCATGCATATAATTGCGTACATATATGTATATTGCTACTATAGAAATAGCTAATCATCGATTGACCACTTCAATCTTTGTGGACCCGCTAAGATGGAACAACTATTGGTCTCATCATAGGAGGGGTCTCCAACGATCAACCTTTGACATGAAAACTAATAAAGGTCTCTTTGAGGATAATCGAAATCGAGTAAGAGTTTATAAAATGAGAGTAGAGAATGGTGTGTCTATGTTAGAAGAAATCGTCCTGGCAATTATAGGGGATCGTGGTGACCAATCCAGTGACTCGTCCTGACATATTGTTTATTTTTTTAAATAATTCTAAAAAAATATTAAGATTACATATTTACATGTATTCTGATCAATTTAGAGAATAACAAACACTAACTTAATCGTAATTCATTAACACTTCTCTACGTTTGTATGTTTGCATACAGAGATGAGGATTTAAGGTCGGGGAAAATGACTAGTCAAACATAAACAGGAAGCATATTATCGTAATTAAAGACGTATTTTATATTTTTATTATTTTATATCAAAAACATCGATCAACGTTCCAGTTAAATATGTTGACTTGAATATACGAGATTTGCGGCTTAGAATACGCAGGTGTGTTAAATAATTCTTTTATTGGTCGACGATCATCTCGATAGTAGAATTCATTTCAAGATAATTTCATATATCAAAACATGAACTAATATTTTCTATACTATTAAAACAAGATAATTCATTTCTATACTAAGGAAAGAAAAATGTACAGGATTTAAAAAGAAAACTAGAATAAGTTTTTGTTCTTGACTTTTAATGGTAAATTTGAAATGAACTTTTTTAATAATCTTTCATCTTAACTTCTCTTTCCTTCAAAAATTCAGAGAGAATATTAATAAAAAATTTCGTTTTATTTATTTCACTTTCTTTCGTTAAAAGTGTTCAAATTCTTTATCTTCAAACTTGGAAAAACGCACTAAATAAAGTACACCTTCTAGTTCCACTTTTTTTTTTTTCTTCACTAATTCACTTTGTTTCTTTTATTTTATTAATAAAACTCCGGAACATATTAACCTATACTTTACGGCTATGATTGGTTCGTCACTGAAGCAAAACGAAGGTGTTAACGTACGCATCATGATCAAATTTATATTCCTTCCTATCTAAACATGCTTTAGGGTTACTTGATTCTTAGTTTTACAACAACGTAAATTTTGTTTGATTTACGATTGTATTATCTTGATTCTTGAAGTGTTATTTCTTCAACTTTTGATGTTATGACGCACCTACAAACATTTTTCATATGCATTGTCTTTTATAAAATTTACACCGTTAAATACGTGAGTTTTATTCCAAACAAAACCTGGAATATACTGTGTACATATTGCAAGCTCGGTTTCGATATTACGTGTATACTTGAGTTTTGTTTTTACTTAATTAGTTTGGTTTTGCATGTTAGATTCAAATTCTTTCATGTTTTGCACATACCGAATTCTCATCGCAACACACGGATGGATAATCCACTAACAAACGAAGAAATACCATGAGACAAACTCTTGAGTAGTTTTATACGTGTAACATGGTCTTTATATCATTCTTATACCACGTCACTAGAATCACTTCTTTATAAATCATCATCATCATAAGCAATAAACTAATTTTACTTTCAAGATCAAACTCACCATATTTTAGCTAGATACAATAACGTCAAGTTAAACACAAACGAATGAAAACATACATGTATCAAGCAAAAAAATTTATAATAAAAAACACTTGCAACCGCAAAAACAAAAGATTAGAGATGTACATAGGAATATAAACAAGTACCTAAAATGATTAGGATAATGGATTGATCATTATTGGCCAATAGGTCATAATTTGAATTATTACAACTCAATTTGCCTAAAATAAATATCTTTTTCACATACTAGATGCGACGATAAGGATCCACTAAGTTCATATTGTTTGTGGCAAAAATGAAATGATTAGAATAACTTAGTATCATGATCTTGTTTGCGAAAAAAAAATGATCAAAATCGTGACTCGTATGAAATATTTTATACCAAAAAGCGACTTTCATAGCCCAATTCATTTACTTGTAAATTTGTAATCAGTACTAATTGCCCTGGCCCAATTAGTGTTCAAGTTAACCGCCTTAGCCCATTTTAATCAATATTGCCGTGGGCCTGTGGCCCAACTTTTAACCTAATTAGTTGTTAATTCAAGTAATATCTAGTTTTATATGATTTTAATAATTTTTGCTGAAACTTTTTGGTTTGATATCTCTTCAGTTGAGTTAACATTTAACAATGGTGAGGGACTTCTATATCCTCAACCGCAAATTTAACTGAACTAGGTGTATCATGTGCTGTGCGTTGCCGCGGCTCTTGTTATATTCAAAGTCGAGATCGAACATGTTATGTATACTTTAAGGCGGAAATCAACATGGGTGCAACTTCGGTTAACTAAAGGAAATGGTGTTTGAAGCCATATTACCATATTACAAAATATAGTTCGAGTGGTTCACGAAAGATTGTCAAGAGTTGTGCCTATCTAGTTATTGCCGGTTTTTGGGTGTACAGAAGTTGCTTTATGTCCAAAAGGGACCCAATTGTTATCAACAGTTTTTCTTTGTTGCATTTGTTTTGCCACTCATGCAATTTTTTTAGCTTGACCAATTTGAAAAGCTATACACACCATAAACGGGTCAAGTTAATCCAGACATAATATACATATTATAATCTTAATGATTATTAAAAAAATTTAAACGACTAACAGAAAACAAATAAACAAAACTAGTGGTTTCCTTTCGGCTTCTCAAGTTCATTCGCATATAGAGGTCATCCTCGTTGCTCTTCTTCGAAGAGTAACTGTGTTCAAGTACATGAATGAAATCCGTTTAAGATGTTACATTGGGCATATGTGTCAATCATATTGTAATCCAAATACAACATCAAAAAACGTAAAATAATCTAATTAAAGAGAACCTGGGTACATACGTCTACAATAAATAAATTCGATAAAATAAAATAGTACTCTTCTAATTAGTAAGCTAAATTCATATATAACACTAAAGCATAAACATAAATTGAATAACTTTTTCAGGTTTAAGACACTAAAAACATGAAATTATAGTGAACCTTGGTACATACACCTACGATAAAAAAAATTATAAAAAGATTTTAATTCATTCTTCTAATTAGTAAGCTAAATTGATATATAACACTAAGAGACACATAAATAAAATCAATTTTTCAGATTTATGACACTAAGAAATACATGAATTAAACCTTTTTCAGGAGATAAAAGTTATTAGTGTCATAACCAACTAATGATGCTAGCCTATAAAAAGAGAAAAAAATACTACCCACTACTATTTAACTAAACATTTGGACACAATTATTATGCCACATATTCCCAAAATACAGTTTTTATATGCTCTAACCAATTCATATAATCAATGTAAGTAACTAACATGTTGTAGACAAATTAGAAATAAATTAACTAATTTAATCTTCTATCAAAGAAAGCCTAATATAAACACAAAATACACTACCCGCCTTCTATATATATATATATTGCATAATACCTATTTAGACCTTACCACACCTACATTTCTCGATTTTATTAACAATTTCGAACTCTATTTTCTTTATATTTTTATGAATTTAAAATATGAGGGTTATTGTAGTTATGAAAAGTATATCTTCTTAATCAATACTAATACCGTATTTTTTAATATAATTTAAGTTGAATGCTACACCCTAATAAAGATGACTTATTTGCTTAGTGAACATTAAATGAAGATGTACCTTGGTAGCTGATGCTCTATGAAAGCTTTTAATAGCACTATCAGGCCCTCAAAGTTAAGCTGGAATAACAGGATCTTACCAATAAAAATGTTTTTTAGGCATACAAAAACATCTTTAGAGCACATTAATACCAAATGTTCCTTTTAATTCAATGTCAAGTCTTGAACAAAAGGAATACCACATAACCAAATGCAATAAATATACAACACAAACATGAAGATACAGAATTCAAACCTACAATGAATTATTGTGAAGCAGCACCTCATTTCATCACAACGCAAGTAAATACAACTTCATTTAGCAAGGTCGGTACCCTTACGGGTTGGGTCGGTTCTGACCCGTTACTCACCCTTGTACAAAACAAAATTGTGCTTTTTTATATGAATAAGTTAAAATTTTCATTTATATTTTTGTCATACTACAAATAAAATTAAACTAAAATTCTATAAATGAGTGTTTATGCATATTGCAGTAATAAAAAATCATTGTAACCAAAATTGAACATCATTTATATTTTGTATTATTTCTAATCAATTTGTTCATTTATATACCGTGAGCATAAAAAGAAAACTCTCGTTTAATGAGAAGTTCAGCAGCCAAGCAGTAACAGAGAAATTACCAAGCTAGTAACATAAGGCATTTTCACAAGCAACTGGTGTGCAAACCCAACCATAGTATACATATACAAACCAGAAGAATAATAAACGTAAGAAACCCACATCGATCATATAGACCCAACACAAAGTACGAACAACGAATTAACAACATCATTCACACCTAATGAAGCAAGAAGCAAAATAGTAACTAATCTAAGAAGAACCACAAATCAACAACGAAAACACATTCCGAAGAAAACTAAGATGTTCCTCCAAAATCAAACTGGGGCACATGCATAAAGAAAAGAAGATAAACAAATTATCTTCACATGCAGAAAGAAAAAGAGAAGCACACATATTCGCAGTATGGCGGTTGGTATTGGACACGACAAGTCATAGTAGGTGTCCGAGAAAACGTCGTCGCCGCCACCATCGCCCCAACGATACCATACCGATCTAAAGATGAGTTTGTTGGTGATCAATGACCGCCTTTAGCAGAGAGAAATCGGTTGTGGCATAATAATCAGGAGCATACCAGTGGTGGTTGTTTTTATCCTCTCACAAATGAAGCAGGACACGTATCCCTCAAATACTATTATGTCATACTTGTACTGTATGCAAAAAAGTTGTATCAATATTTTACTGTTCATAACGTTGGTTTTTTAATAAATAGAATTAGAATTTGTCAATGTCACTTGTATTTGAGTATATTCTAAATTTTCCAATTTTTGGAGCTAAGTGGGTGACTTGGAGGGCACGTAAATTTGTCAACCGTTCCTCGTCTTTATCCATATGATTTCTTTATTACTTCTTTTCTTTATTTCAACCAATAAGTATTTTTATTTTATTATATTTTTTTTTTCTAATAGACGGGCCATGATGGATTCGGGTCAAACGGACCTTGTAAAAAATGTTATTCTTTTATTTCTTGGTGAAGAAGATTCTTTTAACAGTATCTACCTTTAATAAAAGAGTAAAATAAATGTCATATGCCATTTAAATGTCATGTGACATTCTCTCAATTTTTCAATAATTCTTTAATAATTATTTAAATTAAATAAATTAGCAATTTGAATTCTTTTATACTTCTTATTCTATTTTAAATTATAAGAGTTCTTTAATTATTTAAATTAGCTAAGTTAACAATTTGAATTGTTTTATACTTCTTATTCTATTTTAAATTATAAAATATATTTAAATTTTAAAATCATTTAAATTTGTTATCTAACTAAATATTTATCTTATTTATTTAAAAAAGTAAACTGCACTTTTTATCCCTGAGGTTTGCAATAATTAACAGTTTAGT
>WOUH02044601.1:0-11871 GCA_009936405.2 Stevia rebaudiana
TATTTCCGCTGCTATTGAGTTATCTCTGTTTTAACTATTGTGCTCATGAGTAAATCCGATGACGTGACATGTCCCGGAAGACGGGCGTCACAGAATCAGAGTAAGAACGTTAATCGGGTTTCGAATCAGAAATCGGAATGCTAATCGTATTTTGGATCAAGAATCGGAATGTTAATCGAATTCTTGATCTGGAATCGGAAAGTTACTGAGATTCCATATCGTGAATCAGAATGTCAATCGTACTCCGGATCGGAAATCAGATGGAAGTCCAGGTTTCGAAAAACGAGTTTTGAGTAAAAAAACGTTTTTCGAGTTGAAAAACGAGCTATGGGTTGAAAAACGAGTTCTTGTCGAAGTTTGAGGTTGAAAAACAAGTTCTAGGTCGAAAAACGATTTCCGGGCCGAAAAACGGGTTTTGTGTAAAAAAAACGTCTCTGGTCGAAAATCGGGTTTTGTTTGATGACATGATAAATTGTATGCTTATGTGTTTTATATGCTATTTTGTTATACTTGTCATGCATTTATTTAAAATCACAAGAGTGTTCTATCTCTCTTTATTCATTTATTGAACTCACAAGAGTGTTTCATCTCTTATCACGTCCCCATTAAACGAAAGATATTTAATTATCTCAAATTGTTTAATGAGAGCTATTAGTTCAATCAATACATATATCATTATTCTTACAAACCTTAAATCGCATGATTTTTAAATTGTATCTATTATATATTGAAATGCTCAACAACTACGTTTGTAATTGATACTCTTTATTTTACGTGTATAACAGGTTAAGTGAAGAAATTTTGGGTGAAAATCTAGGAATGCATAATAATACAGTTATTATTTGTTTTTGTCTTTATTTTAATAATGTATTCCATTTTAAGTTAACAAAAGAATATTTTTGCATGTTAAATATTGTAACATTGGTGGCACGTGCGATGAACAATCGTATCACGCTCCGCGATTCTGCCGTCTGTTGGGGTGTGACAACCATAATAGGTTTTCATCGACTGTGACAAGACCTTTACTCCCGTGGTCAAACCTACAACTATTCGCATAGTCTAACGCCTCTCGGTCTCATGAGAGTGGCCCATACACCAACTTGATGAAACAAATGTGTTACTTCACACGGGCGTGCATGAGACTGCATACATGTTTCAGCCTATCTTTCCTTTTGTTTGAGACACTCATATGCAAAGTAAACATATTCATTTAGTTATAACATCTAACTCCACTTTAATCCCAATCCTCCTTTCGGGTCTTACTATAATGATTCCCGGTTTCTTGACCTATACCCAAACTGTGAGCTTTACCATGGTCACGACCTCTTCCACTATTGTCTCAGGGGAGTACCCTTGCCCACAATGTTCACATCCGGCTCATTCTCTGTCGCCTTTTGTAAAACAAAAACATATTATATTCTTAACTGGAAAATAAACCCAAGATTTTGTTTTTAAAGATTACACATCCAAATTTGTCTTTCTCAAACTTATTTATCATGTTTTTTTCACATTTTTCAACTCGTTTAACACGTGTGCTAGACACATATTTATTTAGCATAACCCATTTAGAAACAAGCCTTACTAAGATCTAACATGTTTAACCATCAATACACTAAAAAAAAATTTCACGGCTCATTAACATGTTGACCCATGATCATTTAGCTAGAATAACATTAGGGATGAACTTCAAAACACAAACATGAAGGTCCACTTAACCCATTAAGAAAATCTATACATTTTGCCATAACACATTACATAGAATCTCGTTTAGTCCCGCATGCCTTAGGCTTGATATGTGACATGCTTGGGCCCAAGGTTGTTTAGTCTCAGCACGATTCACGTGTTTAGCGAGGCCATGTATTCTTGCCTTGTACTTCATGTGGGTGGTTCCATTAGTCATGAACATCGGTGTTAGTTATTCTCTAGGTTTGCTTATAGTTTAAGATTGTCTTAGTTTTTAGGTATGCACTTAGTTTTAAAAGTGTTTTTATATGTTATAAATGTTGTTGTTGGTTACTTTCTCTGCTTTGTTATCATAATTTCTAAATAAAAAAGAAGGTTTTGTGAATCAAAGGTCTCTTTAGGTGCTTTATTTAATAAAATACAGATAAAGTTAATCTTTAACCCGTGGTCTACATAACTTACTATATAAGAAAGGATTTTGTTTTGTTTTATTTTTAAGATAAACTAGCAAACTAACCTGCGCGTTGCGGCTTGGCGCGTCAGATCCGTTATGAAGATTGAAATGTAGACATAAAACAATATTATGCGACATAATATAGTAAAGTACATAGAATAAATACAATGGGTTTCGAAGTTCAAAACATAGTCGCGCTCCACAACAGGTCGGCGAAACGATTTTTTTTAAATTTAAACGAAAAGGCAAAACTAAACGATATAGAATGAAAAACGAAAAAGCAAAAACGTAAAAGAAAATAATTTAATTTTGACAACACAAAGTAAATGGTAAAAAAAAGTGTAGAAGAAAAAGAGAGGGCACGGACTCGAACCTGAGTTCTTTGTGTAGAGGTATCAAGCTTTAACCAAGTTACGACGGGGGAAGAAAATTTCGTTTCATGTGTAGCGGTGACATAACTTAGTTAAGTTAAAAAAAACTTTTAAAATATTACCATCACAAACTGGTACGTTATGTCGAGACCGTTGATTATACTCATAACTATAAACAATGTAAACATGTAAATTTTTTTATAAGAAACAGACTGTTGCAAACCCGTACGTTACGACGGTAAAACGTATTAAAAACACATATTATAAATATCATAGGGAGTAAACTCTAAACATTATAAACTTGGAAAGGTAAAAATAGCATTTTATGAAGTTGAGGAGTTAGTTTTTATATTATATAAAGTCAAGGGGAGTGAGTTAGAAATATTTAAAGGATATAAAGTGGAAGGACTTGATTTGTAAATACTCAAAGTTTAAGGGTAAGTTTGGTCGGTGGCGTTAGTAAATGAGGTACAGATAACTGGACTTTGGTAATATCATATATCCTCCTATTAACTTCTCTAATTACATATATCCCCACCTTTAAGTTAAAATTTCATATTTCCCCACTCAAAACAAAATTTAACTTAATACCTAAATTGCCCATCTCTGGCTTAACGTACGACCTAAACTCAGTTAACGTTTCCCCAAAACATGATCTCCAAATCAAGCAAGCAATCGATCTAAAGGAGTAGCGCCTCCTCGGTTACGATTTCATCAATCAAAGGATTTCACAAGGAACTATGGTTGCTTCAAACCATGGATGATTGTTTCCTTTTGTCTGATTTTCGAAATACTGATTCCAATCGAATAGGGACAGTTAAATTTTGTTAAGGTTAGTATTTATGACATGAAGTTGGAGTTTAATTTTTTGATTGAAAGTGTTACGATTGAGTGCAAATTGCAATTAACTTTAACAAATTGGATGAGGTTTATCAATTAACTTCGACAAATTGGATTCGATTCCTATTTCTTCTATTTTTGTTAATCAAGGTTCGAGTTCGATTAAGAGATGGCTAAAAGCAGCAATGGTGGAGACGTTGGGGCGAATTGCAAGAAGTATGGCGTTCCATTCTTTGGTGCTTCATTTGTTCCTCGCAACGCGATCATATCATCTGATACAGAACCCAAGGATGAAGATGAAGTTGTTGGTGATGATTCTAATTATCTGATTTTTTCCGGTGGTGGTGGTGAAGCTCGAACTGGAATTCCTAATGCTCTTGTAATCTCCCTCTTTGATCCTGCTTCCAATTGGCTTTCTGATCGACCTGTAAGTTCCTATTTTTTCCTGCAATTTCTTGTCTAAAGATACATTTTATGTATGAAGATATAGAACATCAAAGACTATAGAGAAGTTTACGTATGTTGATGACAATTTTAAGCAATTTCTATTGATTCATCATCAGGAATTTCTCTTAAATCTTCTTACTGGTTCTGCATTTCAATGATTGAAGTTGACTTAATGATTGTGTTTTCCTATTGCAACCAATTAATTGGTTCATCAATCTATGAATCTTTATCTTAGGTAAGCAAATTTGGAACTGATGATGATCTTCCCTACCGAATGGCTGTTCATCCTGGTGGTGAAGGTGTAATTTGTTCATTACCAGAGTTGCAGGTAATCTTATTAATTGATGACCTGCTAATCTTCATTAACCTAATTTGGTAATCTATAGTTAACCTTTCAAACTGTTGGTATGTAGATGGTTTGAATGGGAAACAAAGCATGAAGAAGTGTTGACTTTAAGTTTGAAGCAATCTGAAAAAGTCATTAATGAATTAGAACATATCGGACAACAGTTAGCAGTTACTTTTAACCATGATGGCTCGTTACTTGCATTAGGCGGTGAGGTAAGGCACGTGTTTTAAATAAACAAAATATTAATTCAGGTTTTGGTGAATATTATTATGGTTTATAAGTTTTAAATATCCGGTTATGGTGCAGTACAGGATGGTAAGTTGAGGGTGTTTAAATGGCATACAATGGAATCACTTGTTGATGTATCTGATGCTCATACTTCTGTCAAGCATCTAGATTTCAGGTTTTTTATTATTGCTGAATTCATAAATTTATAGAAGAGTTAATTACACAGATTGTCCTTGATGGTTTGTACGAAGTAACAAATTTGGGTTTTTATGCTATTAATTGTTTAAAGAGTTTGGTATCCATGCTATTAAATTAGGGTGAAATGACCAAAATACTCCTTGACTATTTAAAAAGTGAAAGGGTATTTTGTTCATTTCATATTTTAACAGAAAAGTTAATGGAAGCCAGGCGGTAAAGTCGTTAAAAATTGAAAGCATGAAACATTTAAACTCAAACTTGTTACTTTAGACCCTTAGTAAGTTTCTGCAAACCAGTGAACTAGAGGGACCATTTGTGTAATTTAACTCTTGATAAAAATAAAACTTATTAGTGTTTGTTAATATGTTTTGCAGCCCTGATGGGAAATTTTTGGTATCTGTGGGAAGTGATGGACCTGGTAGAGTTTGGGAACTCTCATCATCAACACTTAAAGCTTCTTTACCAAAAGAAAATGTAAAAAAAGAAAGAGAGAGAGATTTTTATGCACCTGCAACAATAAATTTGTAATAAAACTAACTTCTTTTACATGCACATTTTCAGGATGAGGATCTTGGATTTTGTAGGTTTTCGCAAAACCATGTGAACGAACAAGTTCTATATGTCACTGCAATGCGAGGTGAATCTCTACTCTTGCTAATTTTTATGTGAAGTCGGTAGTTAATTGCACAAATGGCCCCGTAGTTTAATCAAATTGCACGTTGGGTTTCAAAGAATGAAAAATTGCAAACTTAGCCTAGACATATGTGAGTGGTTGCAACTTGCATGTTTAGCCATTCCACATGCCATGTACGTGAGGGTAATTTAAACTTTTCAAATGATAAACGTTGATAAAAATACTAACCTTTTCCCTCCCAATTTGCAACTAGGTCCATGGTTGTAGAAATCGCTAGTTGCTAGTCGAGTGATGGGGTGAGGACTAGAGATTAATCGGAATTAATCGGAGTGGAATTTTTATATGTAATTTTAGATAATATATATCTATATATGCAAAATATATATGTATATTGTCAAAATAATACTATTTTTTCATATAATTCAAAGATTTTGACTAATTTTGATGGATTTTAACAAATTTTGACTCATTTTGACCCATTTTTCGTGATTTTGACTGATTTTACCTGATTTGGACTGATCTTTGGCCAATTTTTGGCTGATTTTTCCGACTAATGGCGATTTTTTTCCTGCCCGATTAATTGGCCGATTAGTCAAAATCGAAGCGTTCCAAGGCCGACAAGCCGATTAATCCCGATTAATCGGCCGCCTAGGCTGATTTTTACAACAGTGACTAGGTCACAATCGAGGGAAAAGGGTGGTATTTTATTAGAGTTTAATGTTTGAAAAGTCTGAATTACCCTCATATGGATAGCATGTGGGGTAATTTTCCGTTAAAAGCTGACTGGTGTTAACGTTGGGGGCTAAACATGAAACCAACTCTCAAATGTTTAGGTAAGTTGGCAACTGTACATCCCTGAGGACCAAACGTGCGATTTAATGAAACTGTGGGGGTCATTTGTGAATCTAACTTTTAACGCAATTTAAAATTTTTAACGTATAAATACTATACAAACTTACAAATTAGTAAAACTAATAATGATTTTGGACATGTTTTTTTAACTTGGATAGATCGTGGAGGAAGTATTGTTAAGTGGAACACCACAACATGGAACCGAATTAACTCAAACCACATAGTGCGGGACCCGATATCCGCTTTCAATGTATCCGATGACGGGAAGTTTCTTGCCGTGTAAGTCTTTACTTTTTTCTTAACATCTATTTTTATTTATTTATTTTTTTCCATTAAATGACTATTTTTTTAATTATTTCTTATAGTGGTACAAACGAAGGAGCTATTTTTATATTGAATGCTAGTAATATGAAGGTGCATACTTTTGTTAAAAATGCACATTTGGGCCCTGTAACAGCACTAGCGTTCTCACATGATTCAAGGTTTATTTCCTTTTTTTTTCTTTTTTTTTTTGGGAAAATGTCATATAACATTGATCAAGTTTTAAAATTGTTCCAATCATGTCACTCACGCATCTTTTTGCCCATATTGGGTCGCTAAACCTTCAAATCAGGCCATCATCAGATTTTGTTTGCTTCAAAAAGTAATGGAAGATAAGATGTGGGAGTCGAAATTTCTAATATATGTAATTAAATTTAAAAACTATTAAAAAAATGTTAATTACATTAAAAAAATAGAAAAAAAAGCCTAAAATTCACGTCACGTCACGTCGTCACCACTCTATATTTAGCATCAAAAGAAGAAAAAAATTATTTCCTAATTGAAACAAAAAAAATAGCATGTTAAAACCATAATTTAAATAAAATATGAAAACACTTCTTAAACTTGAGGGACCTAATTTAAAAACTTTTAAAACTTGGTTACTATTATGCAACGTTACCCCTTTTTTTCATTTAGTTTTGTCATTTAGATCTTGCTTTATATCATGATGAAGCTTGTTTTAATAATTAGAGCATTGGCATCTGCTTCTCTGGATTCAAGTGCAAGGGTGACACAAATCAAAGAAACCAAGAAAAATGGTATGTTTTTTTCTCATCTATATGTTTGACCATTAGTCCAAATTTGATTTTAGTTGTTATTTCTTTAGTCTATAGGTCTGGCATACCATGATAGACACGACTCAATAAGACACGAACATGACATGATAACAAAAGTTGTAAAAGTCCATAAAAGTTCTAATTAATATATAATAAGACACGAACACAACAAGATAAGTAATCGTGTCATTTTTTTCCAAACACGAACACGAATATCACATGTTACATGATAAGACCTTGTTTGGGACTCGATAAGAATCACATTTAGTGAAACAAAGGTTGAAAAGTCCATAAGTGTTCTAATTAATATATAATCTTTAACACGATAATCCTTAAAATATCTGAAACAAGTCCATAAAATTTTTTATTAACACATAAACAAGTTTAAACAATTAACATATTTGAAACACAAGTCCATATGATAACCAAAAAACCACCACTTAAGAGAATAATATTTCTCATTTCTTCTTACGTTAATTATTTCTTTAAAACGGTTTGCATAAATGAATCACAATTTTTTGTATCTTTAATACGTGTATAATGAAGCTATATTAAATAATATTCGAGTTATAAGTTGTTCGATACTACATATATGTAGTATAATTGAACCAAATATGCAGGCATGACATACTATACGTATGCAGTATGATGATAATTCACAAATTGTAGTCATTTGAATTCATATATGCGTTTCCAAAACATATGTATTTGATTTTTTTGTTCTTTTTATATATTCATGTATACTGCATATATGCACTATGACATAGTTTAGTTATGCTGCACATATGCAGTATGATCATAATTATTTAGTACTTTGAACTAGTTTACACATTTCCTATAAGTATTTAATCAGTTTTGTTTTTTGTTTTTTTTTTTATGTATTTATTTATATTGCAAATATACTACATATATGTAGTATTAACAACTTACCATTTGATTTTTTTTAATATAGCTTCATAATAGTCGTATTGAAAATAAAAACTTTGTGATTCAGTGGCGCAAACCTTTTTAAAAAATATTAACGTATGAAGAAATGAGAAATATTAAAAGTTAACTTAAGCAGGGTTTTTTAGTAACTTAAGCATCTTGCTCGTACTCCTATCACCTAGTCTTCCTTTTCTTAGTGCTAAATCTTATGGTTTTGTTTTAGTAGTTTAATTTTTCATTATTCTTAAGTTAATATTCTGTTATCAACAAATGGTTTGGGTTTTTTTTTTTTTTTACTTTTTTTGTTGAGTTATTACAGGATTGAACATATGGATCATACTATTGATGTTCTTGCTTGCAGCATCTTTATATTATGCTCAAACAAAAGGTTTTTTTTTCTCTAAAACATCCATGAAATATCTTGTAATCTTTAAAAACCATATTTATCCCTTTTGCACCCCAACAAACACTTGACTTTCACCGCTTATATTGTGTCATACTTTTTCACATTGTAATTGCACAGATTGTGGGTTTTTTATTCATAGATGTGATTTGAACTCTTTATTAAGTTGTAGAAAATAACTTGGTATGAGAATTGTATACCCTCATTTCTTTGGTATCTTAAAAAATTGTTTGTGTATATGTATGTATGTGTATATAGAAGTCGAATACCTCAATTCATATAGTATTTGTCAATCCGACCATGTTAACCTTGAATTGGATGCACTAGATTATTTTAACGGACTTAAATTAACTGGACTGTCTAACCATATATTACTTTTAAACATTAGTGTACTTGCGATTTATTAAGAAATATTAATATAAGGACATAGTTATGTAATGGAACTAGATTACAGATTATCAAACTTTGTAAGCGTGTGATTGAAGCAAAAGTTATTTCGGGAAGCAATATTGGAGTTCGTACCTTTATCTCGTGACTTAGTTTAATATATTCCGATAACAAAAAGTTTTTTTTTTTTTTTAATTTAGAAGAAGACAATTTCCGTTATCATTATGTTTTGCTGTCAATCACCAAAAGTTATTGATAATCACTTTCAAGGGTTAGGTTGTATTTGAAATATTCAGTTTTTACATTTGGTCAATCATATGTTGCTTTATCATGAACGAAAAGTAAATATGCTTTTGAAATTATTAATATTAGATAAAGAGGGGAATTTCACAAAAAAAAACAAAAAAAACTGTAAATGTTGTCTACAGGAGATATTCGCAAATTTATGTTTAATTCAACTAAATATGTTTTATATTCGCAAATTTATGATTAATTCAACTAAATATGTTATATTTCCTTTTAAGTTCATGATACCAAATGTTTTTTTTTTTTTTAACTTTAAATTGGTTTTACATAAATTAATTATTCTTTTTAGTGAAAATATAATTGTTATTTCACCATGTAGAAACTTAACCATGAAAGAAGTGTT
Source organism: Stevia rebaudiana (assembly GCA_009936405.2). Taxonomy (NCBI): domain Eukaryota; kingdom Viridiplantae; phylum Streptophyta; class Magnoliopsida; order Asterales; family Asteraceae; genus Stevia; species Stevia rebaudiana. Next base: position 9,520 of record WOUH02044601.1, read on the forward strand.
TAAAAAATTGTTTTTTTGTTTTTATATACGATAGATGTTCTTTTCATATCTTTTCCTTATTTTTTTTTGTATACACATTGTAGAGAGTAGTAAGTAAAACGGGTAAAAACCCACCCGGAAAATCCCGAGATGGATCTACCCGGTGTATGAACAAAATGGTGGGAATAATGTAACAAACTAACGACACGTGGCAAAGATCAGGAGGCTCTCGAAAAGCACTATGCATCCGGACCTTTGGTGAAGAACCTGCTTTCCTCACTAAAGGGCCCCACTCCAACCAACTATAAATAAGCAAGTCACTTGTAGAAGAAGGCACGTACGATCCAATAGAATTCGGGGATAATTGATAAACACTGGTAATAGTTGTGAGATTTTTGATATCGATTGTATTGTGAAGTGACATTATTGAAATAAGAAACTCTTGATGTAACATCCGAGATTTTTCCGATCAAATTTCCGGCATATAAATGTCGTCGATCATTAAATGAAACGTTTACATGTACTTTATCTTGTTACGTTACTTATAGGATCATTTATATATTTACACGTATTAATCAATAAACGTTAATTAATTAGTGATTTAAATAATTATATAAATCAATAAATAATACAAAATAAATATTTATAAACTTTTATTATATAAAGTTTATAAAAATATAAACTTTTATATAAAAATGAAGTTAAACTAACTCATTAATAAATTTTGTGGCCAAAATTCAAAGAAACAAAACTTAAAACTGGTTTAAGTTGGACATGGTGTCTAAAGTATGAAAGATTGGAACTTCAGGGACCATTTTAGCCAACCTTCGAAACCAACATATCAGTTGACCTTGGTCAACAGCGCACTTCCCGTATTTCCGATCTTCCCTCTGCCGGCCAACTCGCCGGAATCCGGCAACAACTCCGGCGAGACCTACAAACTATCAATTTTTGACGTTTCAACTCACCAAATCAATGAGAAACTCCCTATAGGTGCCGATTAGATGAACCTCACATTCAATTTCCACCTTAAGCTACACAATAACTCGTAATCAAGGATCTTAAATTCGGAATTTAACCCATACTCGAAACGGATGTTAAACGACTTCATTGATTCAATCAAGCACACACAATCATCTACGAAGCTTATACCAAACTATCCCAACTCACATTAACGTCTCTAACACCCTAGAACTCTAGATCGGTTCCGGAAAATTCAAGAACAAGATGAACTTGAACTCGGGATTTAACAAACCGATTAGGACACAATTCGACCCAATTAACCATGAGGTTTTACTCCAGAAATCATTCCGAAACTATCTCTAAACTTAGTTTTATCTCAACAATCTGGAATCCACCTTCTACATTGAGAATCATGAAGAACACGATGAACCGAGAAACCGAAGTCGACCACACACCATTCGAATTCAATTAAGGTAATTGTTCCTCCCCTTGTACTCGTTTTTAACATAGGATCGAAACACCTAAGTTTAATTCGCCAATCAAACAACAATCGGGAATCAATTTTGGGATTGAAAATCTAGGGCTTGTAACTTAGAAATTTGGGGGAGAACATAATTAAGAGACAAATTAATTAAATCCCGAATCGGTTTGAGTAAGTCACCCTAGCCGAGATGGTTAGGGTGCACCGGACATGAACCTGAGGTCGCGGGTTCTAACCCCCCCTGCGCCCCTTTCTTTTTCTGATTTAAGTTCTTGTATAAAAACTAGATCATGTATGAACTGTAAGTTAAAACAATTAAAGATCAAGATATCATCAATAGATCCCACTTGCCCGGGTGGTTAAAGATAGTGCGTTGTGTGCGTGAGGTCTGGAGTTCGATCCTTAGGGGCGACGGTTTTCCCAATATTTTTCCTAATTCTTTTATAAAAACTTACAAACTTTATAAAATCATAACTTACTCAATTTTAATCAGATTTTAACCCACTTTATATCAAAATTCACCATTTTGAAAACCTGATTTTATAAAAATATTAAAATGGAATTTTGATCAAGTTTATAAAAGGTTATATTTTAAGTGATATATTTATAATCAAAATATTTAAAATACAAAACATTTGGACAAAACACTTAATTTGATAAATTATAATAACATGATTTAGAGTAAGTTATTTGGTTTACATATCTACTACAACAAATGATATTATTTATTTAAATCTAAACAAACACACATATATTAATTTAACAAAAGTTAAATAAATATAATTAATCAAAGTTGACGTAGGAATTAGACTTAAATTATATACTCGTCGTATTATTGTTATAGCCTAGAATTATACTTATATACATATATTGAATCGCTAGGTTTGTTGTGGTCTTGGAATTACACAACTTATCAAGTTGTTATAATT
>WOUH02044612.1:0-24837 GCA_009936405.2 Stevia rebaudiana
TTATAAATTTTTTTTAGGGAATTAGAGGTCTCCTAATAATCGGTTAGGGGTCTCAAAATTTTCATTTAGCGGTCTCCCGGTATATAAAACGAATTTTTTTTTCCACTTCGGGCGAAAAATTGAGCCGTCTCCCAAGAGACCCTTGGGATCAATGTAGAACCGCCCCTGCTTGAATGTTCAAGGAAAAGGAAAAGAAATTACAAATAAGAGTTAAATACAACAACACCAACCTAGATACATACATGTTAATTATACTCTATAATCCAAAAGCAAACTTTTTTGCAAGCTCATTTTCTAGGTATGATTGCCATCTTTGATTGAAAAACCGATTCAATTAATAAAAGGATATTAAGCTGTGTTATCTTCAATTACATTGGTTGTGTCACCAAAAGGAGTTGCACACGATCTAATATTCACCATTAACAAACCTAGCTTTTTCAGTAGTATTATGAACCACCCATACCCACATCAGACACTGACACCTCTTTAAAGAAAAATTAGGAAGATAGGATAGCAACTTCAACAGTAAAAAGTTATTTCAATTTCAGAACTTTTAATAATCATCACTTAGATATAAAAATCCAACCAATTATTTGTTTTGTTGATTATCATTCTAGGAAAAGGTAATTAATTGGGGAACCATAAAAAAAAACTGAGAAAAACACTTGTGCACCGTTCATCTTTAATAAAAAAAAAATTCTGTACAATAAAAATAATACAGTACAAAAAAAATAATCCAGTACAAAAAAAATTAATCCAGTAAAAAAAATCTAGTACAAAAAAAAATCCAGTACAAAAAATAATCCAGTATAAAAAAATTTAGGTTAATTTTTATCCACATGTCATTCTTTATTTTAAAATTTTAGGGTTTTATAGTTAGACATTCTATAAATATAGAGAAATAAAATTCACAATCTGTATAATTTTTTAGTGTATAAGAGATAGTAAATAATAATAAAATAACTGTTTGCAAGTGAAATATAGATTGAGTTAAAGAATAAAGGTGGAGGGAGTGGTACTCTCTCAAACAAAACTACCCTCTCACCCAATCAAATTATGCCACATCAAATGCTCAATCTACCATCCAAGTACTCTCTATTAATGGCAATGGTACCCTCCCACTACCCTCCCACTTTTTATTCCCAACGGTCGAATTTTATGACTTAAAATCACTTTGCCGACTCGGCAAAAACTACCCGATCAACACTACCCTCCCACTCCTCGATGTTAGTGCCGGTGGTGTTGCCGATGGATTTAAGTTACCGATTGTTGTTGCCGATGGGTATTCCTTGTACCCTAAGATGCAAAGTTTTAAACAAAATTTAAAAATAATTCAAAGAAAAAAGGGATATTTGGTTAAATATGAGAAAGAATGGTAATATAAACTGCAGAAAGAAAAATGTATTAAAAACTGTTTATTAAAGTAAATAAAAAAAGTATTATTTTATTAAATATGAGAGAAAATGGTAATGATAAAGATATAAAAAATATTATTCAATTAAATATGAGAGGAAAAACAGTAGTGATAAGATATAAGAAAGTATTATTTAATTGAATATGAGACTGAAAAGTAGTTACTTTTAGTGAATTATAAAGATAAAAATAAAGAACCAACTTTGAATGCTTAAGAGTGGTTGTAAGTGAAGAAAAGATAGAGAAATTGATAAATCTATATATTAAGAGAAAACACTCTTTATTTCATTGAATACGTGAGATAATAAGTAATGATAAAAATATAAAAAGTACTATTTAACTGAATATGAAAAAGAAATTAAATGTAATGATAAAGACATAAGAAATATTATTTAGTTGAATAGGAGAAATAAATATAATGATAAAAGGATTAAAAAGTATTATTAAATTGAACTGTAAAGAAAATGATAATGATTTTTGATGAATTATTAAGATGTAGATAGAGAATAGAATATGAATGCTCTAAGTAAGGTTAAAGTTTAGCCAACACCCGGCCAAATTAGTTCATAAGTCATCATTCGATAAGTCTAAATTAAGCCTAATTTAGCCGATAGATCTACTCAACATACAAAATAATTCGATGAGTCCACTAGACATAAAGGCTAAGCTGGTTTATGTCCATAACGATAAAAATGGTCATAACTTATCCATGTTAATAATTATTCATATAAAAAACGAAAACTAGCCAAGCTTCAACTAGAGGGAATGGACACAATATATATTCCTTGAAAGTAAAAAAAAAAAAAGGAAGGTAAAATGTATCATAACCCCAAACAACACGCTTTTATAACTATTTTATCTTCTCAAACACTCATCATAACTGCAAAAATATACCAAAAAAACGTTATGAGCAAGGAAACCATAACGAAACCTTTTTCCCGCATAAAGGTTAACCAACATGCACTATGGCCATGAAAAATCCTTAACCCAATTACACTCATCGTTGCTAAAATAGAACCCATCTTCCTTAACCAACCACGAACATTTCCTAAGGGTTCCACATCTGGGTCCGTCTCGGTGCACCTGAAAAGCTTCAAACTTCTTTCGGGTTCCATCCCATTTCATGGTGCACGAGTAACCTGGAGTGCGGGTCCAGATACTGAGCCTGGTGTCCCAAGTGTAGTCATCGCCTTCTTGAAGAGCTCGACCGCCTATATCACCATCGTGTGAGTTACACCAGATGACTAGGGGGAGAGATGAGTTGTTGGTGAAACCGTTAACGACACGAATTTGGTATGTAATGCCATTGATGGTGAAGTATTCGGGCTGGTGTCGATGCTTTATGGACATGAAAACCATGTATGAAAGTAAGAGAAGTAGAAAGATTTGCCATTTTTTCATCATGTACGTGTAGGGATTTTTTTAAGTTTTGTTTTGTTTTGTTTAGGATATATAGAGATTGGGTACGAATGAGAGTTGTATTTATAGGAGGAGATGGGATTTGGCAATTGATTATATAGGAATATTAATATGTCCAAGGGATAACATAAAAGCATTCGATCATAATCTAAAGTTTAACTTTAAAGAAGACTTAAAAGGAAGTCACTCAACTTTTCGTTTTTTCATGTTTTTATCACAATATTTATTGTTTATCACTTTTACTTTAATGTAGCTAGCTTAAAAACAATTGTATCACCACAAGAAATTTCACCTATCCAAATGACACCTTTCACGAGGACAAAAGTTGGCGGCATAGGTTATACTATCCCGACAACTTGTCGTCGGGACAGGTCGATCCCATAAATTTGTCTCCACGTCCATTCAGCACTCGTTGATAGGTGACTAAAACTTTCAAATTTTCAAATGTTGAGTTAAGAAAAACCAACATCTTATTGGTCAAAATACGTCTCGAATGAACACATAAATTGAGACAATCACAAGTAAAATATATGATATAGTGGATTGCTAAATGAAAAAAAAAAACAAATACCCAATTGCCTTATAAATTTTTTTCTTTTGATAAATAAAATGTATCATGTTTTCCATAGTGTGCCATGTAAAGATATATAGAGCCACACAGAATATTCGATTCTAGTTAAACCTCGACCATGTCTTGTGACTGGCAGTTGATTATTTATCCGTACACACAAACTACCACCATACCTAAATAGTGAAAAATTGACCACTTCAAATTGACTTTTATAGGCATATAAAAATTCCAGATTTACTTTTCAAATAGTATTATAACAGTTAGACATTTGTATACTCTTTAACTATAAAAATCTTGAAAATTTTTCATGGTTTATTGATTAAAGTTTGTCAACATTTATTTTCAAAGTAGCGAAGAATAACCGCCCAATTTTTTCACAAATTATGAGACCACCTTTTACCTTTTCTTAAGCACATGAGATCATAAAATTAGAATCCTTGATCAAGGCCTGACAATTTCTTACATGGATCCTTTTAACATGACACGATACGATTTAGTTAATGGGTTTTGTGTTTGAGCTTCAAATGTCGACACGTTTAGACATGATAAAAATCTGTCTAGACACGTTTAAACATAGTTAATGTTTATATTTTATAAATTATATACATATGAATTCTTGTTTCAAATATGTTAAACCTGTATATAATTGTTTATCTGTTAATCAAGAAATTTATGGAGTTTAATTTGTTTCAGATATGTTAAAAATTATCATGTTGACCATATGAATTGATCTAGACTCTTATCAACTTTTTGGAACCTTTTTGTTTTATAAAACAAGCGACCTTTACCATGTTCCTAAATGGGTCTGATCGTGTAATGTGTTTCGAAGCAGATTTGTGTTCATGTTTAAAAAAAATAGCTTGATTAGTTATTGTGTCGTGCTCATGTCTTATTGTGTCTTGTCTTACCGTGTCATGTTTAACGAATTAAGTCAGCCATACTATTATCAACTTTTCTAAGACTACGTGTAATGGTGGTGTGAGCGTGAGGGTGATGGCGTGCCAAGTAGGCGCCAAGCATGCAAATTGAGTGATCACCCTCACTCTCACTTGAGGGTGTAATAGGTGGGTCCCGTCTCTTTCAGTGTGGACGTTTGAGCCTTTTTTTTTTTTTCTGTTTTCTTGGTTTTGGTTTTTGTAGGGTTTCTGGAACCGTATTTGGGTCAGGTTGAGTCTCAAGAATAACTTCCTCCGTATACCCTTGAGATTGACGAGCTTCAAACGACGGACTTGAACTAAAATCGTCAAACTTAAGCGTTTGTTAGAACATGCCCAGTTGTTGGTCGAACTGGGATTAGTAACAACTTTGGTAAAAAGAAAAGGGACGCTTTTGTTAAAAGAGGTTTTTGTTGAATTGGTTGTGGGGTTTTTGTTGAATTGTTTTGGATCCATAATCATGTAGGTATAAAATGAAAATATGTGAAAATGTAGAGAGAAAGATTGGGGGCGGTGGTGTTTGTATATTGGTTTATAAATCTAATCTATTTGATTATTTTTATTATTCTACATCAACGACAACGTTACCGTTCAACGGTAATTCTTTTGATGTTTCAAACCCAGTTAACATAGGAGAGGACGCGACCCCACCACCCTGAAGCCCCTCACACCCCAATCAAACTGGAGAGGGGCGGTGTGCCATATGTGAGCAACCATGTTGGCACACTAATGGTCACGCTCACATGACCATTACTCCAATATAAGAAAAATATGAGAAATCACAAAAGTATCACGATTAGATCCATGATTCCATGGTGAACTGAAATTTAGTATTTAAGTTTGATAGCCTTCAAAATCTATTATAAAAAATGAAATTACGCTCCTCTTTCAGCTGGACTTCTTTTTATTTTTTTCTGAACGGCTCAGTTAGGCTTATTATATAAGTAACAACGCACAGCTACTGTCTAAAAGTTAATACTCAATCTTTAATCTAACACCACATGATTTCTCTTTATTTCTGAATTCTGCATTTCCATATATAATAAATAAATAAATAAATAAATAAATAAGTTGCTTTTCTTTGGTGTTGTGGCCTGTGGGTAAGAAAAGATATTGTATCTTGAAGAACTCACCCTGTCATTACTTCAACTTGGATTAAAAACATCAGACGCTTCTTTTGTTCATTTTTTATTTTATAAATCTTTCGTAACTCAATTATGGCTTAGATAAATAATACAGTTGCAATAATAATTTGACTTCTTAAGTAACGAGTTCAAATGTATTATAGCTGAATACACCAACCTGTCTGATATGTAGGCATGTGGGTAGAAGTTGTCTTTCACCTCCATTTTGTTATTAACCTTGTAACTATGGTTTTCAAATAAACGGTTTGTTTGTATGATATGCTTTGGGTTATGAGTAAACGAACACCAACAAAAAACATAACAAATATTAATGAGAACTTTTACAACCACCTAACAAACGTGCATCTAATCATATGTCACATTAGAATAACACTCATTCTTCAAAAACATCAAAAACCCAATTAATAAGCAAATTCCAAAATCAACACATTTACACCACTTTTTCATATTCAACCACTCATTTCTCTCTTAAAAACTTATATATATAATGTACAACGGGCCCCACCTCAATCCAATTTTTCTCATTCTTGACCAAGAACAACCATCCTTAACCAAAACAAGGTACCAAAAACACGTTCCAAAATAGTAAAAACCGAGAAAAAAACGAGGCATCACCTCTAAAAACAACAAAAACCACCTTCTTCGTGGTGTTCTAACGAGTACTATTTATGCAAACGATTATATTAACTTTTTTTTAAGAAGAAATGTTTTATCAAAACAAAACCAGCAAGGAGCTAGTCAAGGATACACCTCATACAACACTAAAACATCTTATCAAGATTAGATTAAAATGTAAATAAAATCATTTCATTATATAACAAAAGAAAGATAAAAACTTACTTAATACTTGCAGCCATGTGTCCAACAGCATCTTCAAGTTGAGAAAATTGAGTCAAAAATTCACCATTAACATCTGCATAATCTAACCTATTTTGTTTCCATAAATTAATCCCATTAGCAATTATCTTCAACCCATTTTGCAACAATAAAACACCTTCACTAATTCCATCTGCAAATTTTCTTTTCTTATCATTAACATTATCATTATCAACTTTTTTTATTTCATCCACCTCCATAACATCAGTCATCATCTTAACCGCCATTTGTTTCAAAACCAAACCTTCTTTTACAAGCAACGCAACCTCGTTTTCACCAGGGGTATTTTCGACATTAGCCGCTTCCTTGTCAAGAAAAACCTTAAACTCAGACATAAACCTTTCTTCATTTAATTCTTTACCAGATTCCAAATCAAATGACAATGCTGCATCTTCTGGTACAAATCTCCATAATTCTTTACAACTCGTACGCGCAGAAAAATACCCGAATGATGTAATTGCTAAATGGGCCAAAGCCCAATGGCGTTCTTGTAATAACATGTGAAATAACTTCCATGAAGCTGAAACTTTTGAATTGTTATCGGTTTCTTCGAATTCTATGTCACCGAGTCCCGCAACAAAAGCAGCTAGATTTGGTTTGCATTTTGTCAATTCAGTGGATTTTGAGATGAAAAGATTTTTAAGATCTAATATAAGTTTTCCCATTTCATCAGATGAATATAAATGCTTCATGCTAGAAATAATCCCTAAAGTTTCATTTAAAAGGTTGAGATACCGGTCTTTTGAGTTGTCACTGGTGGTGTTGTATTTATGAATCGTGTCGGTTAATAGTTTTATTGTTTTCATTTCTGTGTCTGATATGCTCACTTGCCTACAAAACAAACAAGAGACAATGTATAATGTAAAAAAAATGAGTTAACTGTTGAAATCATTTTAGAAATAATTATTTAATGTTCACATCAGATGCCATATAGAATATACATATACACTAACATGTACACACAAAAAAATGTCACACAAATGTAATCAAGTTTACGAACTGTTCTAATTAAGTCACTCATTTTTTTTGTCTCTTTAGAGTCACTCAACTTTCAGTAAGTGTTTCAATCATTTTTAATTTTTTTAAAATTGTTTAAATTTTTTAAAACTGATTGGGGAAAATGAAACATTTATAAATCTTGATTTAAAATAAGTGAACTTTTTTTCAAAAAACTTGAATTTTGAGTCACTTGTGAAAAAAACAAGTTCATGAAATAACAATAAAGTTTTACAATTGTAAAATTTAAGTCAAATTAAGAATAAATATTTGTTAATTAGTAACAATTATTCATATATGTTTCATTTGCCTCAATCATTTTCAAAAAATTTAAATATTTTTTTAAAAAATTACATAGAATTAGAACACTTAGTGATAAAAAAACCTTGGATTGACTTAATTGGAACACTTAGGAAACTTTGTTACATTTCTACAAAGTTACCCCCAAAAAATGTCATGTTGGCAATTTTTCAAAAACCAACAAAAAAAATGTAGCTTGCTCAGTGCTCACTAAATAAGTAACAAATGTAAGTAGATTTTTGTGTGCCTAATTTGAAGTTAATTGCTAATATTAAAAAATGTGTCCAAGTTTTTTTTTATATTTCATGCAGTTTGTCATTTTATGAAAATTGGCTTTAGTAAAAAGCATTTTACCAGAATCCTTAAACTTCATTGTTAAAACCAAATAATAATTTCAGTCAAATTTTCATTAATCATCAGCAATTAATAAATTTCAATAATTCTAAAAAAATGTGCCAAAATCTGGTGATATTTACCGAGAATGCAGAGCAGCGGATAATGCTAAAACTGGTGCACCAAACAACCCATCTACATCTTTTCTTGATGATTCATAATCAAATGCATCCAAAAAGCAAAAATAATCAGTCACTAATCTTTGTTTAGCAACACTTCTAATCTTCTTTGATAGAAAATCCAACTGAAATCCTTCCATAAGCAATGCTATATACATAGCAGATAACTTTGATGAATTACAGTTCATGATGAAGTTAAAAACTCCATCTGTCAATGATTGTGACCTGTTTTTAAGAATCATGCAGATTGATTTAGCAAGTTTACGCAGCGCGCTATTGGGATTTAAAACCGATTCCCAAGAAGCTGTCGTTTTCAACAATGTGCAGAGTTTAATGATGATGTCATCCGCCATGTCAGCATCAGCATGTCGAATTAAAAAGCACCAAAGTGACATAATAATCTCCCAACAAAGATGATGAGGATGGAATAAATTTTCAAGCAAAAATGATTCAATTTCTCCCCAAATTGAAGTTGATGAAACTACAAGCATAAAAGTCTTCAATGAATGAATAACAGAAGAAAACATATTTTGATTACCAGAATTATGTAATAAAGGTACAGCAAAAGCAAGAATTGATGAATAAACATTTTCCTCGATTAAAACGTCAAATAACCAATTTAGCTTTTTAGCAATCTCAAGTGTGACATCATGTTCCAGATCAGGACTGCTTCTCAGAAGATTAACAAATAAAGAAAGTTGACCAAGTAACAATGTTTTTGGATCACGTGCTAAAAAAAAGATCTCATTTGTTGATTTTCCATCTTTAGGAGCAAAATTGGAAATGTGGATATCACTAAATAACCAATCAAGAATTTGGCATTTGTGATTGTGTTCCAGTTGAGCTGAATTCAACAAAGAATTGAGAAGATGAAGTGATGTAGGTTCTAGAAGCTCACTCAAAGCTTCACTTGCAGATTTAAATAATTCTTTTTCGCCTAAAAAGATTCGAAAGCTCAAAATTACAAGAATGCAAAATGCAATATCTTTAAAAATTGAAAAAGCTTGAGATGGGTAGTGTGAGATTATTCTTGCAGCATTAATCAGGTAAAATTTAACAGGAAGGAATATTCTCTTCGCTTCAGTCATCGACACTGGTTCCGTCAAGTTTGACCAAGTCTGACCAACACAATTCAAAGATCCTTTAGCCAGTGAAATGAGAGACAGAATAATATCTGATATATTCATATTAACTGATAGAGTTTCTTTGTATAGTTGAAGCAAAGTAATAACTCCTTTCCAAGATAAATTTAGTAAATTAACTAGATCTCCACCAGCATTAGCAGCAACAATTCCCAAATTAACCAAATTTTCAACTGCACATTTTGTTATGTTGATTATGTGATTTACATCATCTTTTTCAGATGTGACATCATGATCCAACTTCATATCGTTGCAATATGCTTTGCAAAGATTTATAACAGCATTGAGGACCACTTGTGACGCGTTTAATATTTCTTGGCTAAATGTTTGAATTTTCTGTCATTAAGGGCCAAAGGTAAAATTAGCAGGCGATTTCAACTATGGTATAATTATTACAAATTTACAAAGCAAATATTGTTGCAAGAATATGAATATTGGGACAAGGGTGCTAGCTACATAGATACTCATATTCATAATTTCCAAAAAAAATAAATAAACAAAGAAATAAATAAAACGTAAGGATATGGCGGTGTATTTACGTATGAGTATATATATGTATGTTGTACTTATAGGTATACATACAATTCAAGAGACTTTAACAGGTCAACATTTGTCAAGTGACATTTTTAAGTAAAAAAAAATGATTTGTTATGGTATTTATCCTACAATTCAATGGTAACTTACTACTTGGTTTAGTGTATTAGCTATTAGCTGACACTGAAAAAGAAAAGTAACATGATATTGTTTTGATTTCCTCTTTTTATATCTTATTGACCATATCCCCCAGTTTCAAACCCTTTGTCAAAGCTCTGAGTTACAGTTATAAAATTCAAAATAAAAGCAACCATGCTTTGTAAAATAGGAATATTCCACTAAATACACAGATCATACACGCATTAAAACATATATATTTATATATGTAGAACTTATAGAAGTGAACAAGTAAAAATATGAAAGTAGTTACCTTAACCTCTACTATTGAGTCTTTTGTCACATTTAAGAGTTCCATAATAAATGTTTCAACTAAGGGCATTAATTCCTTTTCTGTTGAAACTGGATGTTTAGCCAAAGTTGGTAAAACAGCAGCCGAATGACTTAACAAATTCAAAAGCACCTGAAACAATACCAGTTTCTTTATATGAAACTTTAAAAAAAAATAAAAATAAAAAGGTTTACTTGGTCAAGAAAAGATTGACCTGGAAAAAGAGACTGTAATGTTCTTCTTCTTGAGAATCATCAGTTGACATAAGTGTCATCTTCAAATGTTTCCTGCACCATATGCTCGCCTTGAATGCAGTTAAAGAATCAAATTAGTATACAATGTAAACTGATCAATTGGTTTACGAATTAAGTAAATGAATTTAAAAAAATATATATAAATTGTACCTTGGTTCCTAAAGAAAGCAATTGAGTGAGAAATATAGATGTATCTGAATTTAGGTAATTAGTAGCCACTTGCAATATAGTTTTGTTTAACATGCACTGAGATACATCCAAACAGGTGAAGTCTTCCCATAATGTCTATTATTAAGTTAAGAATTAAGATAACAATTTTAAAAAACAGAACACTAAATATGTAACTATTAAAGTTTAAAAATGGTTCTTGTTATAAATAGATCATAGACATGGAATGTAATATGTAGTTCACTAAACATTTGCAAATAATTATAAACAAAAGTTAAGCAAGCAGGAGTGGGATGCTAACTATATACAGAAAATTACTCGCAAAAGGATATAGAATGGAAATTATTCAGTATGAAAGTTAATTAAATAGTTATCTCAACAAATGCCAATAACATATGTTGATTGAAAAAATTATATTTTGGTAACAAGCATTTAACACTTTATCAACTAGTCAGATATACAAAAGGCTTACTGCATACTGACATTATATGTTTAATAGTTAATAGAAGCTCTTTAAACATATATTGCCTTGAGGAATTATTTGACAAAATTTAACACACGGTAAACATAATATGATTAATAGCTGAATGAAATAAATTGTAGATTTGAAGATGAATCAGTTTCCATTCATAAGCAGTAAAAACAAGAACAGCAAATTAACAAAAATAAATAAACAAATAAGATGGTGAACATGATACGGTTAAGAATTCTAGAACCGAAGCACGCTCTTTTTCATCAGTAACATCCAATTCCCCAAGTTCAGAAATTAGTTGAGCACGGCTCTCAACCACCTGTAGAATTAAAATTCTAAAATTAAAAAAGTTCAATAAAAATAAGAGTAAAATAACAAAATAATGCTACTAATAGTAGTTCACACCACTGACACTAATAGGCAAACTCAATTCACATCATTTGTAATATGATACAGTATGTGACCAAATCAGTAAATTAAAACCCTAACAAGGTCCGCATAACCTCAAATTTAATCAAATCAATTCATAAAAGTAGTCACAGTTCACATAAAAACCAACATGAGACAAGATACCACGACACTACAACAAACTAGAAAATTCAATTGTCCCTTTACTTTATGGTGTGTAAATGCTGATAAATTTAGTCGGTTATGTTATTAATGGAAATTTATCAAGTGCAGGTCACACGATAAGCATTGTTCATGGGTGGTGAGAATCCTAAATCAGGATTATTAGGTTAAATAATAAAATAAACAATGGAATTCCTAAACACAACTATTTGAACAATCATAGAATCGCTAGTAGTTTTCATCCAACACATCCGGTAATTACGAAATTGAAATGAGAGTATATAGGGATTTGAAGATTGGGGGAAATGAAGCTTACATCTGAAGCTTTAATGGAGTCGATTAATGTCCGGAGTTCACTTTCTGATGGCTTTCTCTTCATTCTGCTTTCGCTCAATTTGTTTTCCCGCCTGATGAAGTGGAAACGAGAATTCTGTGTTTTTGACTTTTGTAGCCGGAAACAAGTTTGATTTTGTGTCTTTTCCCCCTCTATTATTGCCAACTTAAAGAATTAAACCCACAAATAAAAATAAAACTAGTTTCAGAGTAAACTTTAGTTTTAATGGATGTTTTTTGATCGGTTAATTATTTTGGTCTAAAAGTTTAAAATTTAGAAAAAATCACAAAAATGTCTTTTATTTATTGGATTTTTTTCAAATTGGCTTTTAACTACGTTCTCTGTTAAAATGTCTCTCTTTGACTTGCTCGTGATCTTTTGACAATTATTCGTGGTCGTTTCGTGTATTCATGTTCGTTCAACTATTATTCGTGGTTGTTCCGTGTGTTCGTGGTCGTTCCATGAGGTTGTTCGGTCATTATTTTCGTTGTCATTTTGTGTATTCATGACAGTTCGACCATATTAATGGTCGTCGGCGTCTCGGCGACTTTAGCCTGACACATGTCTTTGTTTTAATGGTGAAAACATTGAGCGACCGACTATTTTGCTATTGTCGCCAGCGTGGAGGCAACCATACACGGGGGACGTTTTGAAATGAAGCTTAGTCAAAAAAACATTTGAGAAAAATTGGTTGAAAATGATATTTTAAGGGTTTTTTAAAATTTACTTCTTTTGGTACAATATAGGTAAATTTTTTGTGTGCTGTTTATGCACGCAAGCATAAATCTGGTAGTGATTTATTTTAATTAATTAAAATCTAAATTGCTAAACTCTTTATATATTAAGAGCTCTAGTGATTCTCAACACCTAATTGTCACATTAAGACTCCTAATATATAAACTATGAGTTACAAGAACTGTAATTACAAGAACAATGGTTTTACTTTGTTGAGAATGATGGTAATCATATAATCCTAATGATGGTTGTTCGGCTTTGACAATTTTCGTTTCTATCGTTGAAGTTGAATACTCGATCATAGCTATGAGTTGTACTTAATTGTTTGGTTTGTAATTGTTAATCAATTTAACTATCATTAATTTTAGGTTTAATTGGTTAGTTTCTATTGTAGGTAAACGATCAATTAAAATGAGATTAGCAACTATACTCTGATTGGGATTAATCTCTCTTCTTTTATATCTTTACTTTAAATCAACAAATAAATCGTAACATGTTCTTTTGTGAGAAAAAAAAAAAGTGTTAATAGAAAACGTAGGATCATCAAATCCAATCAAGTCATAGCTGCTGTTCTCATTTTCATGATCCTTTAAGTTCAATACCTAATCAACTTGATAATTAAGTTGGTTAAAAATTTACAAAAGAAACCCCTAACTCCTTATACCTATCAAATAGCTACTAAAGTTCAATCGACACATAACGATTGATACTCATCCGCCAGAAGTTCTTAACCTCATGAACTTCAAATAGTAGACACAAAAATAGCCACCGGTTGACACTTAATTAACAATTACAATAAAATCTCTTGACTACTAATTCTTGTCGAATACAATTTTTTTAAATCATCCACCTAACCTGCACTGGATTTTGAATCCACATTTTTATATGAGACAATCAACAATGTTACTAGACTACAAGGTCATAAACCCATGTATAATAAACGTTAATTGCAAATGACATGTAATAATATAACCATATATATCATGAAACAAGCTACAGATGTTGATTATGTTGTATGTTATATACACACACTAGACTCACCGAACTTAATTCCTTAAGAATCATTTACCATAATTTACACATTAATAACCTGATATAATTTATATATCTCTCACTTCGGTCTGCCGGCAGGCATATATGTTAATATAACTTTTACCATAAGATCTTTTGCATCATTTTTGCCTTTTGGTATATAAATCCATTGACATTAAATGTAGCATGTTTGTTATCTCCGTAAATGTTGGTCTGTTTGCTGGATCATGTGACCAACATTCTTCCATTAAAGCTTTCCATCTTTCATCAAATAATTGATCTGGGATGGTAGGTCGTAACATATTGCTCACAATGCCCCCTACGTACCAACAATACCAATTAATTAATAATTATAGTTATAACCAACATGGTTACAAAATAATTTAAATCAGTATTTGTTTAATTTATAATTATACCTATGATGGCACCACAATGCATATCGGCATATGGCTCCTCTTCAGTCAAAATTTCCCACATTGCAATACCAAATGAGAATACATCTACCTGCATGGAATTTTTTTTAAAAGTAAGATTCAATCACTTGAGGGGATGCTTGAAAAAAGTTTTACAATGGGGTTCTCGCCACTAGGAGTGGCATTGTCTTTCTTGATTAGAGGTTAAGTATGATTATAGAGCTCATGCCACTGGAAGTAGTTGTCATCAACCAAAGAGAGCCAATGCCACTGGTAGTGGTGGGGGCTCAAATCTTTTAAAAAGATAATGAAATGGAGCCAACACCAATGAGAGTGGCATTGACTCTCTTTGGTTGATGACAAGGATCTGACTCGTGCTTTAAAAAATGAGGTGGCAAAAACCAATGCCACTCCCAGAACCCCCTTGTGCAACTTTTTTCAAACCAACCCATCAAGTGATTGAAGTTTGGTCAAAATATCTACTTCTCAAAAAAATTCACCTACATGTCACAAACGAGAAAAATAATACCAATAGCTTCTTATATATGTAACATTGTTTGGAATTGCTTATTTAAATTAAATTATTCATATGTTTAATAAGACAAGTTTGGGGATATGATTGAGATTCCTCATCTAAACTAATTTTAATAAGCAGTTTTATTAAGTTGCTTATTTTAAAACAACTTTACATTTTTTTAACGACCGAAATAAATAATAATAATAATAATAATTATTATTATTATTATTATTATTATTATTATTATTATTATTATTATTATTATTATTATTATTATTTTCTCTTCCAAAAATAGGTATAACATCATTTTGCAGTGGAATTTATAAACCTTCGCCACTAGAAAATAGGTACCACAAAAGGTATTGCATTATTTTCCTTAATTTCAAGGTTCTAGAGGATATAATTCTAGATTCAAGGAAAAAGATATAATATGTCATAAAACCGTACAGTCAAAAGATGGTATTATGCATCATTTGATGGAAAGGAATGGCAAGAGTTCGATAATAGGTATAAGGAAGAAGAACCAAGGAAGGTCCTTGTTGGCTTTCTCTGTCGATGGTTTTAATTCGTTTGGTAATCTATCTCAGCCTTACAGTATATGACTGGTAGTGTTGACGACGTATAATACAACGCCATCGTTATACATAAAAGAGTCTTATTTCATGTGGACTTTGTTGATCCCCGACGCTAAATCACCTGGAAAGGACATTGATGTTTTTCTAAGGCATTTGGTGGATGAGTTGAAAATGTTAGGGCTGAAGGAGTCCAAATGAGAGATGCATCCACCAACACTGTGTTCATGACGGGTGCAGCTTTAATACGGATTATCAACGATCATCCTACTCGTAGCATATTGTCTGTATATACATCGTATATATAAAACATGAAATTATACAAATATATAAAGAAAGATAAATCAATGAAACAATTTTTTTAACCAAAGAATTATAAACTAAAACATGGAGGGACAAGAAAATAAAAAATGTTGGTGTCTAACTTCTAGATAGTTCATGAGCAGAGGACATGTTTTTATAAATCTCATTAAGCAATCTGCTTTGAAACTCATCATTGGAATTTGCAATCTTTGATGATCGACGAGCCTTTGAAACATCATTTCCGTGTTTCTTTGAGTTGTTGAATTTAAACATATTCTTGATCTTCCAAAACCCACCATGGTTGTCTTCTCCAAGACGAACAGTTTTTACACTCCTTCCACCGTCAAACCCTCCGTATGTTGTTCGTCTCCACACTTTGTTTCTATCAACTGAACTTGAAACACTTCTTGAAATACTTCTTGAGAGGCTTCTTGTAAAGTTTTCCATTTGAATGGTGTCTTGAACTTTTTTGTTTGTGTGTCTATTATGAGCTATGATGGTTGTGTTAAGAGAACTGGTTTCGATTGCTATATATACATATGTAGATGCGAACCACTAATTTGGAATTTATTCGAGGTCAATTAGGCATGTGTGATTAAGCCACCTCTGCTGACCAGATTATTCAATTATTAGTTGATTTGTTGAATAAAAGTAAAATATATAGTAGCTTATGTTGCTAGCTGGAAGCAACAAGTCTTTAGCACATTCTTGAGAAGATGCTAGTTTTAATTTAATATTTGGCATAAACCATTTTTAAAAATGCATGATGATATCCCTTTAAAATTTTATTTTCTTTCTATAACTTTATTTAATTAAATGTTAAAGTTGGTATACTCTAAGAGAAATGCAAGAGTAAAAACTTATCTAAATAAACTATGGACTAAATTACACTTTTCGTCTTTTGCGTTTGCACTGATTTTCAGTATATGTCATTTACCTTCAAAGTTTAAGAAAATTATATTTTATGTTTTCTAACATATTACCCGCTTTGTCCTTTTGACTAACGTCCATTAGCATGTTAGGACATGCATGATATGTTACTTAACATGCTAGAACCACATGATCATGTTTTGACTTTGCTTTCTATTTTCGGAAAGTTTCTGTTAACTTTATATTTATGGAAACTTTAAATTAAAGTGTAGCATATGATAGGGCTTGATAAACATGATCACTAGTTAAAATGATATGGTTTACTTTATTAACAATTCTATTTATGGAAATTTATATTTTAGAAACTTTTTATTTATGAAAACTTTCTATTTTAGAAAACTTTGTAGATATAGCTAGTTTTTTAATACACTATTAAACACAACAAAAACAAACCAACAAATGAGTCGTCAACATGTCGTCGAGTCAATTGAAATATGATGATAATTCATATATATATTTTAGTACTTTGTCTATTTTAAGAAATTCATATAAGTGTTTTTTTATGTATATTATAAGTTGCCGCTAAAAAAAAGTATGCTACATATAAGTAGTATTTTATAATTTATGACGCGAATTTTTTATTTTTTTTATGACATATCTTCATTATACTCTTTTGAAAGAGAAATTTTTTTGTGATTTAGTAGTGCAAAACGTTTTGGAAAATAATAACGTATGAAAAACAAGAAATATTTAAAGTTCATTTAAATATGTTTTTTTGATTTGCATGACAAAAATTGTTGTTTTATTAATCACCCATTTCTTAGACTATGCGGTACGTCCGGGTGAATTAGGGATTGACTGAGCATGCTACGTAGAAGAGAGAGTGAGTAAAGTGGATGAGTGGAAATGTGAAAATGCATCAACTGAGTGTGGGCTTGAGTGGGGGCTTGAGTGATGAGTGATTATTTTTTTAATAATTTGTTTCTATAAAAAAAGTCACATTATTTAAAAAAATAACCGGAAAATAAAAAAAAGAGTTAAAACAAATAAAAAAGATAAATAAAATTAAATAAAAAAATTACAATAATTAAATAAAAAACATTACATTCTTATTAAAAAAAAGTCTAAAAGAAAAATAAAAACATACATTAATCTTAAAAATTAAAATAAAAGCATCATAAATTAATCTTTACTGTAATATTTTTTTCTAATACGGTCTCGTTCTTTTTTTCAGTGTATTCCCGACCGATTCCAGTTAAATGATCGGTATTTGAAAATAGCATTTGCAACTCGAGAATTCTTTAGCGGTCTTATTTTATATCGTTAATATCGCCAAGTTTCTAGCATAAGCTATCAATCGGTGTGCTAACCGGTTGAGTTTGCGAAGAAGATGCCTGTTTGCCTTATCTCGTTCCATTACGAATTTTTTTTCTAGAATCCCTAAAATTTGTTTGACATCTTCAATGCGAAAATACGTTGGCTCGATTTCTCCTGGTCGGTCGGGCCGGCTCCTCTTCTTCGTAATTGGAATCGTTGAGGTTAAACTCCACGCGAGCATCCGATACACCGAGACTTTTTAATTTGCTTGATTCCGACGTTTTGTTCCGCATTGATGAAGAAGTTCGGACTATATGGAACTCTAACCACTTGAAACATTTTCTCAAGAGATTCCAAGGGCGAGTGTGAGCAAAATCCGCACCTTGATCCATACGGTATAGCTCTCGTGTCTTTTCCATGACCATTTCATCACTTTGGCGGCTTCGTTAGGTTTGTTATTTTTGTTGACAAATTCCGTTGAATTTTAGAACCTTTCGATTAAGGTCATCAATTTGCTAGAGATCATGTCGTACGTACGGTATTCATCACGGTTCATCGTTTCAAAAAACTTCTTCCGTAGTGTTTTCCAAAATTCCGTTCCTTTTTGGTTGTTTCCTAAAAATAAATAAATAACAAATTTTACGCGATGAAAAAATAACAAAGTATTAAAATAAATAAATAAATTTTTGTACCAACGATAGAGTTTTCGGAAGCGTTGACCCAAGCCTCGACCAAGGCAAACTCCTCATCGACGGCCTATTTTTCTCTTGCCGGGTTCTAACCGCCGGTTGTTGAGAACCTAAAGCCTCGCTTTGTTTTTCTTTTTTTTGTGTTTACGAGATCTCCGTTCGGGTTCGGGTTGTGTATCGGGAACCGCCTCCTCTTGACTATCAAAGGTTTGGAAATCACCAAAACCTTGTTGACTATAGCCAAAATCCCCAAAAACATGTTATTGACTACCACTGAAGTCACCAAAACCATGTTGTTGGCTACCACTGAAATCTCCAAACGTATAAAATTGTTTTTGATTATGTTGTTAAGACGGTGATTGCGGACGATAAACTGTAGGATCGGGTGCGGAATAGATCTACCCGGATTTGTGAAAAATAAGCATATCAAGAACATAGAAAATTATGAAGATGGTAAGAACATAAACATAGATATGAGATTATGTAATGTAATAGACTAAAAAGATAAAACCAAATGATTCATTAGTCAACAATATTACATTACCTACCCCTCACATGTTCTCAAACTTCCATGGATTCAAGATGAAGAATCCATGGAGTTCTTGGGGAGAGCTCACTCAAGATTACATGTTCACACCCTTTCACACACACTTACTCTCCAATAAGTGAAGAGTACCCCTTAAGTATGGTCCCCATGCCCCAAAGCCCTAAAACAATTAATTACAACAACAATTATTATAAATAATAAACAATAAATCCAAATATTATTTGTTGTAATCTTCGGGTCTTCGTGTCATCTCGGGTCAACGGTGTTTTCATAATCTCGAGTCTTCAGTGGCCACGCGGTGATTTGTTGCTCCCAAATCAACAAATACATAATACTTCATGTTTACGTTTCATCTATCCAAATTAATCATCAGGTCTTGATTTCTCTAGACCCAACTTACACTTTAAAAACTTTAAGTTTGGAAAGTTACTAAAACGGTATGGTGTTAACCATCGGATAGCCACTTCATATCACCCGCAAACAAGTGGGCAAGTGGAGGTTTCGAATAGGCAAATAAAAGAAATTTTACAAAAAACGGTTAAGCCTGATCGTAAAAACTGGTCATTACAGTTAGATGATGCGTTATGGGCTTACCGACTGCTTTCAAAACGCCTATAGGAACCACCCCATATAGACTGGTGTATGGAAAAGGTTGTCATTTACCAGTAGAAATTGCTCATCGTGCTTTATGGGCAGTCAAAGCTGTGAATTTGAATTATGATGATGCAGGTAATGCAAGGAAGTTGCTGTTAACTGAATTGGAAGAGTTACGAGCAGAAGCATATGATTGTGCAACCACATATAAAGAAAAAAATGAAAGCGGTGCATGATGCAAAATTAAGGCGAAAAACTTTTGCAGTTGGACAAAAAGTGTGGTTATACAATTCAAAGATAAAATTTTTCCTTGGAAAGTTGAAAAGTAAATGGTTAGGACCATTTACAATCGTAAGAGTTGGCAAATTCGGTGACATTGAGATTGAAGATCCTAAAACTCAAACAAAGCAAGTTGTAAATGGTCATCGGTTGAAGCCATATCTTGATGCAAACGAAATCAATGCGAAAATAGTGGAAGTGGTGAGTTTCATTGTAGATTCACCACTATATGAGGCCGTCCCTCAGGTAATGTCGGGCTGAGGACACTAAACTTAGCGCTCTCGGGAGGCAACCCGAGCACTGTAAGTTATTATGTTTTTATTTTTATGTTTTTATTTTATTTAGTTAGTTATTTTTTGTTTTTTTTTAGACGTTGAAGGTTAGTTTCAAGCATTGTCACCATCACAAGAACAATTCAAGTGCGGGATACCATCTAGGATGTTATAAGGTGGATGTGCATTAGGGGCAATGCAAGACTAATGAGGGGGTGTGTTTAATATTCGAATGCAATACAAACGGGTTTCCAAATTTAAAACAACAAAAAACAATATTTTCCGCTTTACTTTATTTAATGTTAGTTTTTGTTTTTGTGAATACCATTTGAGTAATAATAAATTTGAAAAAAAAAAAACAAACAAACAAAAAAAATTGAATCAAGAACCTGTAGTCGACAGTAGCCTACGGTCTCCTTTACATGAGATAATAAGTCGATTCCCAATTGGTGTAGGCTACGCCCTTATCTTCACTGACTTACGCCCCTCTTTACGGGTAATTCTCATAATTTTAGTTCAATCAGATAGGGTCCTCTTATCTGAATTCAATTTTCATAATCTCAAGCCACTGTCTTACGACCCAATCGATCTCCTTTCTACCCGTAATCTACAGTCTAACACTAGTAGGCTACGACCCATGTTATCTTCTGATTCTATCGACCCGCAAACAAAAACCCACAACATTTAAACCCTACCCACGCATTCTGTTCGTTTTTACCAGCCATCACCATCGATCGACTTTCGGATTCTCTCAATCATCATCGACTCTTCTGATTCTCTTGATCGTCATCGTTCTACACCTATTCAAGAACCCTAATCCATCTGATTTCTTTATCTTTTTCAATCGGAAGTGTTAGGATTAAAACCCTAACAGGACTTGTTCAAAATTATCACTCGACATCTGAAACTTTGAAGGGAGGGAATTTCACTCTTAAAGTGATAGGTTGATTTCGTGACACACATTCGATATCACAAAGCATTACAGGATGGCAAGAACGTCATTTGATAGTAGAGGAAAAGCACCTGTCGAATCCTCTTCTGTCAGAAAAAAGCGACCAAGATCAACGGAAGTTCATGAGGAAACAGGTAAACTAATTTGGGAGAGCAGAAAAAAATTGTCCAGAAAAAGATCAAGCTCGAATGTATTATGCAAAGATGTAAACGTTGACTGATCTTAAAGATAACCTCCTGTGCGAACGGGCAATAGTGGCAGACCATTTGGGGTGATTGAGTGCTTTGAGAAATTGGGTTGGGAGGCATTCAATTATGAGGGAAATTGTACGATATATGATAAACTTATTCTTGAGTGGATGGCCACCTTAAGGAAGATTCCGGGAGAACAACCCAACTAATTGGAACGGTATTAGAAAAGGATGTCGTTTTGTCTTTCGATACAATTGCAAAATTTGATTCAGGGCCGAAAACGAGTCGACGAGTATGTGTCAGAGAAGGAAATTTTATCTGAAGATGCTACAGGGAAAGAATGGAGACGAATGTTGGGAGATCTTTTTATTTTTGAAGGGGGTATAGTTGAGGAGGGAGTACCATTATCTCGGAACATGTTGAAACCAATTCCCAAGTTACTGTCAAACTTTGCCAACTGCAATGTCATTCCGAGACGTGGCGATTTTGGAGTAATAAAGAAATATGAAATAACGGTTCTACATGCTTTATTCCTGCATTGTCTCTGAGACAGGTCATAATGATGAACATATGGGAATCACGGGAGAGTGGTGACAGAAAAGCGGTCCCGCATTGTCGTTTATTATCGAAACTTTTCAAGTTATCAAACATTATCAAGAAGAATACACCATTTATAATAAGGAAGTCACAACCGTTTACATTATCGCGATTAAGTACTTATACGTGACAACTTGAAAACGGCACAGGAGTGATCAGGTTAAAAGATAAAACGACTGGAAAAATGTTATAGGTCCCACGACCCGGGGTTCCACAAGTAGAAGAAGAAGCAACAGATGATGAGCCTCATCCAAGGGTCGGAGAAGAAGGAGGCCAGAATCAAGATCCCCGTCAAGATCAATTTGACCCACTCGCCATTCACCATTTGATATTACAACAGAGACAAGCTGGATTTGCCCGATGGGAACCGTGGCAGCAACTCATGTTTGATAGGCAAACAATTGATCATGAGACATGGAGGAAGTGGGAAGTAGAGGAGTCTGAGAAAAACAGGAGATGGAGAGAAGAGGAAACAGAAAAAATCGTGTTTCGAGAGCTTGTGAGGCATTTGCTAGAGAGATGGATTTCAGAAATCGGTTCATATTTGAAGAACAAGTCCGACATCACAGAGATTTTCATGCAGGACTTCCATACACTGACATCTCTCCTTCTCTCAACTGGCGAGAACTATTTGAGAACACATCTGGACGGCCGACACAACCGTTCCCGCAGAGTTATTCATCTCATTGGCTGCCCATCCAGCCCCCGCCACCACCGGAACAGGGAAGTTCAACTCAAGGTGGCGTCTTTACCATGCAGTCCACATATGAGGGGTATATGGAGTCCATCTTTGGACCTCCTAATCCTTATCCACCAGTTGATCAAAACCGTGACCATGGCTACCGGTGACCACCGATGACCAAGTCATACCTTCATGTATCTTGTATAAGCGTTTTTATCTCATTCCGTTTTAAAAAAATTAATTTTAAGAACTTTGTGGGTGTGTTCTCTAGAAACCCTCACGAGACTTCACTCGTCCACTCGGGCCTACCGAGGGGTTTAAAATGCTTGTTGCATATGCTAAATGCAACCGTGATTCCTACTAAAGTTAGGTTTTTTTTTTTTTTTTTAATAATAGGCCATATTGGGTTAAGCTAATGCAAAATCTCATTCTCACACAAGAATTAAATTTAAGAGTACATTGGGGACAATGTACAACTAAAGTGTGGGGATGGGGGGACTTTGAAAATCTTGAAAATTTTGAAAAAAAAAATACATATAATGATAATCACCAATTTTTTCTTTTGATTGTGCACATGTAGAGATCCTTTGGCATGGTTGGTTTTGAGTTGCAGGATAAAGTATACTCAGCAAGCTAAAAAAATAAAAAATAAATAAATAAAAATTGGTTTATCTAATTGGGGGTAACAAGCTAGATGGTATGCAATATATATGCTTTACATCGTCAACCCTCATTCAACCGTTTCCGCGAGGTTTTGAGCCTAATTTAGCATACTCCGTATTATATGTAGTTGCTAATTTTTCTTGTGTGAATGTATACCATAATGTAGCATTCATATTAGAACTGGTGTGCTTATACAATTCAAGATCATGAACCAAAGCATGCACAAACATGATAGAGGCAATAGGATTAACCCTTGTGTGAAACCTGTCTATTGTTTATCTTGTTTACCAATCCAAACATTACCAACTAGTTCACCATATTAAGCCTTCCCGTTTCAATTGATTAACCCACATTGTTAAACACATTTAGCCATGTTAGCCTTTTGTTTTACACCCTTGAGTTGAAAATCAGGAATATGATATAAAGTATTTTGTGTCGCCAATTTGCCGTATGTAAATGTTTGTTGGCTTAGTATGTGAAGTCATT
The DNA here is from genome assembly GCA_009936405.2 of Stevia rebaudiana. NCBI lineage: Eukaryota > Viridiplantae > Streptophyta > Magnoliopsida > Asterales > Asteraceae > Stevia > Stevia rebaudiana. The sequence continues at coordinate 23,801 of WOUH02044612.1, forward strand.
AAAAAAAAAAAAAAAAAAAGAAGTTATGAGATGATTCTTGTGAGTAGGTCAAAACGACCCATTGTGAATAATGTTTTGATTATGTTTATCGTTTTCAGTATCTATCTATTCCGGATTCTCAACTCTTAGTCACATAAAAATATCCTTATCCATACCCCAACCCATGCCTATCATTACAACCCAACTAAGACCTTTTGATTTGTGCATTGATTTGTGTTGATTGGTGGAGAGTTGATTTGTATACGAGCTTATGATTATGATGTTGCATTATTGGCTTTGAGTGTTACAGAAATACTAGCACATTCTTTGCTAGTCCATAAATAAGCCGAATGGAGTGATATATTGTGAGAGATGTGAATGCATGTGTGTTGTGGATCGGAAGCTTGTTAGGCCCTTTTAGATAAAACTATGCTTTCATTTGTGCATCATTTGTACTTGTTGAGTTATAAACCTACTGAATGATGTAAATCTCAAAATCGGTATGCCTTTGGATCTTAACTGACACATGACATGGGAATAATTGGCGTGTTCATTCAGTAAGAGTGGAATGGTAATAAGACACTTTGCTTGAGGGCAAGCAAAAGACAAGTGTGGGGATGTGATGGGTTGGTGTATTTCCTACAATTACCATGATTAATTATGCAAATCTACACTCGATTATGCGTCATTTGCTTTGAATTTGGTTACTGCGAGTATGTTTGTTGATTGTAGGTTAATGATTGAAAGATAAACAAGTTATGTGGTTGAAGCGAGTCAAAAGTTCAAGTTAAAAGGAAGACAAAAAGTTGGAAGCAAGATGGAGGGTAGTCTACACCCCTAAGGGGGTAGGCTACGCCTGATATGAATAAACGAACAAAAAAAAACGTGCTGGAAGAAAGCAGAGAGTAGGCTACGCCCCAGTGGGGGTAATTAGGTTTTTGGAGATCATCGTTAACTGGAGGCTAAAGGACGACCCGCAATAATTCTGGAAAAATCCAAAGGCTTCAAATCATCAATCCTTCATGCAATCCATCCTCAATTCCAACAACAATCAAGAT
>WOUH02044613.1:0-11871 GCA_009936405.2 Stevia rebaudiana
ACAAGATAGTTAAACAATAGTCTTCATTAAACAACTAGAGATAAAATAATCTCACTATGTTCAATGGTAGCATACAAGATAGTCTTTATTAAACAACTAGAGATAATTAAATCTCACTATGTTCAATGGTAGCATACAAAATAGTTTTCATTAAACAACTAGAGATAATTAAATCTCACTATGTTTAACGGTAGAATGCAAGATCAAATTGCACATAAAATGTTCAACACCAAGTTTAGCATAAATCGCATAAACATATAGAAATCGCATTTATAGATATTGAATATAATTAGAATCAATAGTTTGATATAGACATGTGTAACAGCCCAAAAACAAAGAGTAAAATGAGATCGAAAAACTCACAGTTTAAATTGCAGTCCAAATTATAACAACTTTATAAGTTGTGTAATTTCAAGACCACGACAAACCTAAGCGATTGAATATAAGTATATAAGTATAATTCTAGTCTATAACAATAATACGACGAGTATGTAATTTTAGTCTAATTTCTACGTCAACATTGATTAATTGTATCTATTTAATTTTGTTAATTAAATATAAATATGTTTGTTTGGATTTAATGAAATAATATTATTTGTTATAGTTAATATTCTTAGTAAATAACATACTCTAAATAATGCTTCATTAAAATGGTCCAAATCTTTTGTACATTATAAACTTATAACTTATAATAGAATATTTTTTATAAACTTGATCAAAATTCTATTTTATTATTTTTATAAGATAAGATTTTTAAAATGGTGAACTTTGTTATAAAGTAGGCTAAAATCTGATTAGAAATGAATTAGGTATGATTATTTAAAGTTTAATATAATTAAGATTGGTTAAATCTGGAAATTAAACAAAAGTTAAAAAAATTCTGAAAAGAATGTAGAGCCCGGGGTTCGAACCCCCGACCTCGGGTAGCAGTGGCAGCGAGTTTTACCATTGGGTCAAATGGGAAATTCAAAATTAATCTGGAAACTATTTTTTTTAACTTACAGTTGAATATGAACCAGGTTTCTATTAAGAACCCTAATTCTAAATCCACCCAATTCTAACAAATTGGTGTTCGATGATTGACGAAAATTTGGAGCTTTTGATCAAAAAGTAAAAAACAAAACGATTGGTACTTTTAGCTTTGAATATGGTGAAGTCGAAGTCGAATTTTGGAGCTCCGGTGATGGTTCCGGTCGACGAGCAGTATGGAGGGTAGAACGCGATGGGAGCTGATGTATTTTGTGTTCTTTGTGTGCGAAAATCAAAACCCAACCGAATGGGGTTTGGTTTTATACACGAAAGTAGGTTAAGGCTCGAATAAATGGTGATATGTTAAGCTTTAACTCGTTTTGATTATGAGTTGATTACAGATGGTTAATAGCTCGAACGTTGGAATTGATTACACCATTGAATTCACGAGGTGAAACCGTGTATGGGTTTGAGTTTTGAGATCGTGGGATGGATTTAATGTTCTGGACCCATTTGAGATGGTTTTGGGTCGGAGTTGGGCGAAAGGGATGACCCAAATGGGTATGGGTCACGCATGTGGAGGATTTGACTAGTCAACCTGCTCTAAACTTCCGAGTAATGACACTTTGGACCCCTCATAGTTTCAGTTTTTAGAATTTGGACACCATGTCTAGATTTAATTGGTATTAAAGTTTGTTTAATATTATTTTGGCCACAAAGTTTATAATAAATAGGTTAATTTACCCTTCCTTGTATATAAAAGTTTATATTTTTGTAAACTTTGTATAACAAAGTATATAAATATTCCTTTTAGTATTAATTCTTGATTTTTATGTTTATTTTTCTTAGTAATTAAATTAATTACCAATTAAATTTTACTAAGCAAAAATAATACATATGTATACATATTAATATAACATGTATAAATATGAGTCGGGCTACAATGTGACGCGATCAACTCCACGCAAGCTTTTCATTAACGAACGATAAAAGATAATACATAACGGAAAATATGATCGGAAATTCCAAGATGTTATAGGCAACACAAGATCCTGAAAGAAACACGAACGATTACGCCAAACCATCTCTGCAAAATTACGGTAGTAGCGTTTCTCACCCGGAAATCGAAGCAAATTTCAAAATCAAATAAGTACAATTCAGATGGTCGAAAACTTTGTTCAATTCCACGGCCTACAGGATGAAGATCCACACTCACACATTGCCTGATTTCTGAGAATTTGCGCAACTTTCAAAATACAAAATTGTTCTGTTGAAGCCACACGGTTCATGCTTTTCCCATTTCAATTAGAAGCAATGCCTTAGAATGGTTAGAATCACCCCCTCCCGATTCCATCACCACATAGGATCAAATGGTGAAACAATTCCTTCTCAAATATTTTTTTCCCGACAAACTGCAAAATATCGTGCAAAGTTTACTAGTTTCCGCACGGACGACAATAAATCACTTCACACAACTTGGGAGAGGTACAAAAGTCTGCTTAGGATCCACACCAAGGCTTGACTCTTTGGTTCCAATGCCAAACCTTCTTTGATGCCTTATCTGGGTCAAACAAACAAGCCGTTGACCAAATCAGTGGAGGAGACTTTGGAGCAGTTTCCCCAAATGAGGCATATCAAGCCCTTGAAAAGGCAGCCAAAAAGAGCTTTGCATATAAACCAGCAAGGCTAGGTTCATCCCACAAAGGGATGCAACAAGTTGATTCCACCACACCCGTTACAGCTCAACTAGAGGCACTCACTAAAAAGTTCGATCAACTGCAAACATAGCTGTCAAAATCCAAAGTTCATTGTGACATATGTGGAGGAGAACATAAAGCAGGCAGTCTCAGTAGAGCATGTTGGTTGATGAAATCGACTACGTAGGACGCCAAAACAACGCCTACAACAGCAACTACAATCCAGGATGGAGAAATCACCCAAATTTCAGTTGGAGAGACGGAAACAACAATCAAGGGCCACCAGGGTTCATCAAGAAACCAATAAATCAAAACCCTCCCTTCTAACCAAAGCCTCAGTATCACAATCCTAGTACCAGCAGCAGTCAGCAACAAGGGGTGTGACCAGCCTTGAGAATGTGCTTGCCCAATTCATTTCAAGCACAGAAACTATATTCAAAACAAACAAGGAGAGACTCGCCAAGCACGAAGCAGACCTGAGAAATCAGAAAACTTCCCTCTAAAACATAGAAAGCCAAGTAGGACAAATCGCACAACAACTCTCTAGGCACTAGCAAGGCGGCCTTCCAAGCAACACGGTAGTTAACTCAAACGCCAATGTAAGTGCCATCCCCTTGAGAAGCAGAAAAGAAACAGTTGAATCTCAAGCACAAACTAATGAAGAGGAAAAAGAAGAAGTGGCAGTACAACCGAAAGAAGTCTCACATAGCTCTAAACCTTTTTACAAATCTTATGAGCCCCCTATTCCATATCATGGGCGATAAAGAAAGAAAAGATGAATGTTCAGTATGAGAAATTCCTTATTATATTTAGGTCTTCATTTCAATTGATTAGTGTGTCATTTCAATTACAAGTCCGTTATAACTGCTGACGGGTCATTCCTATCTTTTTGGGTTTTTTTTTAATTAAATGTAGGTGGACATTTCATTAATTAGCTCAATACCCAAATGCCCAGATAATATACCTATTAACATACTAGATCGTAACTCTCGGTTCTTTAGTTAGTCGGGTTTCTTTGTCATCCTTATTTTTTGAGAAATATTAAATATTTAAGAGCATGGGCAAATATAACTTTGCAATTTTTTAAGCCGGGGCGAGATCAATACGTGGTAAAAAGTTTGAACTACCGGGTAAAATTACACACTACGGGCGAAAAAAGGAGCAGGGATGGTCGCCTGCCCGAACACAACAAAGCTTCGCCATTTCGCTAAGGGTGCGCAACTTCCATTGTGGTGTAGTGGTAGGAGGCTTGGGTTCTCTATATGAAACTCAGATTCAATTCCCACTTCCAACACTTTGGAGGGAGAATGGTGGCTCAATGAAGGAAGATAGAGATCTTTATAATCTTCTGTTCGATCCAGAGGGCATCCGGGTTTTACCACCAGTGGGCCTTCGGGCGGTGGGTTTTCCCCGGAACTGGAGATAACTTGGTGTGCTAAAGGGTTCTGTACGGCTAGATTGGCTAGATGACGATGGTCTTTTGCCATTGGGTCACCCCGTACGAAGTATATAGGCAATTCAGTGTTTATTGGCCGTTCAAAAAAAAATATCCGCTCATGGTGCGTGGGATATGGAGTTGCTAATTGGGAGTGCATGTGTGGGTGTGTTATTGTGGCCATACGTAAGTTGTGTTTATATGTGAGAGTGTCTATGTGGGTGTGTGCCAAGGTACATACTCTGCGAAATGTGGGAGTTAAGTGTGTGTGGGTGCATATATTGAATTGCAACAGAAATGTGTATATACAATTATACATGTGAATCTTTGTTGCGTGTAGTGTGTAGTGTGTGTGAATGAATGAGTCAAGTGAGTGCATGTGGGTTATGTGTGTGAACATAATTAAAATGTACGATGAATATAGGGTTGAGAGTATGGTATCTGAGTACCCGCACCGTACCCGTACCGAAACCGAATGAGTACCGACCGATGATAACGGGTACGGGTACCGGTACTTTGTTTTCTCTAATTTCGGTATCGGTACTATAAGGTATCGGTACCGGGTAAATGCCGATAATTCCCGAACGGGTACCGGGTACCGAAAATATGAATTTTTTTTAATTCTCATAATACATTGAATATACTTCATAATTCTATTTTAAAAAGATTAAGAAATTGATGCTTCCTTAATTCAATCACTCAAATTAATTTGCTTATTCCTAAATTGTTTTTGTACGAATTCACAAGTCTTGAATTGAATCATCATCAAGCGCATCTTCATCTAAAATAAGTTTATCTCCACAACATATTTTTTGATCACCGTATTTGCTTATTCATAGATATTTTATATAATATTTTTTTATTTTATTTCGTTAGTTGGCACAATAAAAGTACTTGTTTTCATCAATACTCGTTTGGATCAAATAGGTAACCTATTGAAAAGACTACTTATACTTCTATGGATCAAAGAGGTACCAAATAGGTAAAATACAAAATATAACAGACACCGATACCCGTTTGGATCTAAACAGGTACTAAACGGGTAAAGTACCAAAAAAACAAGTACCGGTACCCATACCGTACCGGTACCGAACCGATAAATTCGGTACGGTACTTGGTACCCACTCACATAATTCAGTATTGGTACTTTCGGTACCGGTTCGGTACGGCTACGGTACCGAGCTCATCCCTAGTTGGGAGGTAAAATGTGTTTGTGGGAAGGATGAGTAACTGATGTGCCGTGCTGACTAGGATGCATATAGTAAGGATGAGGTTTAGCGTTGCAGAGAGTTTTAGGTAGTTAAATGTGCATATAAACAACACCATCCTTTTACATCATCTTTTAAAAGTAGACATGTACATAAACATCATCTTTTAAGCCAGAACACAAAAAGATTGAAATTGACTAGAATTTTCTTATGCGTCTCTTCCTAATATTAATGTCAAACATCACATTATCTGCTGAAACGGCCGATTAATTTGCAGACTTGTAGCTATTTTAAAGTTTTTTGAAGGAACGTAATACTCTCTTGTCTATAGACATACTGTCATCAAATACTGAGAGTCAAAAACCTCATATTACATGTGTATAATAATGACACAAGGATAGTACAAATAGACACAAATTGACGATTTTACTCGCTACTACATGAGTTTAGTATAAATGCATACTCTCTTGAAAAACTCTAATAACCAATTGGGTGCAACCTAGGATGACTACTTTGACAATTGGGCATGATAAGGTAATAGAACCATGTTCCCATAGTATAGTATATAAAAAATAAAAAAATAAGAAGAATAAACTTTTGTAGAAGTTTTACATGAAGAAATTTTAAAAAATATATTTATACTTTAACGAAAAATAGGTAAGTGACATATGTTTGAACAAAATAGACAATTAAATGTTTAAAAGCCGAAGAGGCCAAAAAGGCTCAATAATAAATAGATTCTTTTATAGGAAAGAAAATATTAAGTGAACGCTACAAACTTTGATAAAGAACCAAAATAAAGAATATGATGTTGTTGGGTTCGTAGGCCTTTTGGGGCAGTTAGGTCCATTGGGCCTAAGCCCGGCCCGTCATGTGTTTACCCTAGATTTGTCCCTATATATATGATCATGTACTTGTAATACAATTTTTGAGCACCTAATAAGAATATCCTAGTTACCCCCGTGGACGTAGGTCAGTTTAGACCGAACCACGTTAAACCCTTGTGTCGTTTACTGCTTTGGTGTGTTTGTGTGTGCGTGTTATATCCCAACAATACTTTGCAGTTTAATTACTAATAATAAGAATAATGAGTTATATGCCTTTAGTGGTCCGGGCATGTGTTAGGGCGTAGGTCAGGGGTCAAAAGTACTTGAGTTGGGCGTGATCCGGTCAAGGTTGAGGTCATGGTTTTGTCATGGGTCCAGTCATGATACATTGGTCGGTGATAAACTACGAGTAGTCCTTAGATCGCAAGAGGGAAGGGTAATTAAAATACAAATCAACAAGAAATATGGAATTGAATAAAGAAAAACACCTCTCCCACAATAAATAAAACTATTACATTGGAATTATACATTCCTTATAGAATTATACATTTTGAATAAAATGTGATTGTTAACAGTACATATTTTTTCATTCCATTCCACCAAAAGGCACACCTAAAAACCGGTTTTGTAACTTGAACCGGTTATTAAACAAGTTTCTACCGGTTGGAACCACCAGTTTGAGATTTCACCAGTTTGAAATTTCAAATACGGTAACTCGCCCAACCAATTTTTTAGCGGTTAAACAGTCTACTTTTATAAAAAAGGTTGGTTAGTGGTTAACCGGTCTGTTATTGTGTTTTGGGTTTGATAACCTGTTATAGTTAAAACCCATATTAAAAGGTGGTCAATTAACCGAACTGGTTATTCCCAAACAGGCTAACCGGTTTGTGCACTTCTAATTCTATCTTACATTAATGCATATTAATTGGTATACTATATTACCTGTAGGACAATGTTCTCAACATTTAAAAAACAAACAAATGTACTCACACGAATGATTCTCAAATGACAAGAACTGAAGTACCTAATATCTTTGTTATTGATCAAAAACGTACTAACATCCACCTCCGTATTTTTTAGATAGCTCCAAAAATTCATACCACCCGAATCTGTGACTGAAGTCAGCAATTGCTTTGAAGAACTTGCACTGCTAACGTTCTGACAGCTCATTGTATTAATGTTTGACGCTTCAGTCACAGTCAAAAGCTGTTGAGATTTCACCGGCTTTCTTGAACGTTTCCGACCAAGGTTCATATGTCGTTCACAGTACTTTGATTCACCATGAGCATCTTTTGAGCATCTCCAATTCTTACCATCTGTCCTCTTACACCTCGCAGGCTAGAGGTGAGCAAAAAACCGAATTAACAAAAATAACTGAACCAAAAAAACCGAACCGAACAAAAAACCAAAAGAACTGTGCACACCCCTATCGCAGGCTTTGGATCCAGCTTCTTCACATTGTATAAACAATATCCCACTGCTTGATTCAATTTAAATACAGTTAATCAGCAATACATTCAAAAAATCATACGTGAACATCAAGAAACTACATGAACGTATTCATGCATAACCATATTAAATCAACTTACGGATGGGATGACGTATTAATTGGTGAGATAAAGCCTCGAAGCTTCTTCTAATCGGCAGAATGAGGTCAGATGGAACAGGCAACTCCGCGATCAAATAGTTATATATTAGGGTTTGATTCTCCAGCTCCTGCCACTGCGCCGCCGTGAATGGTGTCCGGTCTGCACCGCCATACTTCATTGCCACCGCAAGCTCCCGCGTGAGATACATCAGTTTGTCTTTTGCTTGTAGACAACTGCAAGAGATACAGACGCAGTAAGCAGCACATAATATAGATGATGATGCAGGAGAGAAATAATAGTACGGAAGGACTCACCTTGCAAAAAAAGGATTCAGGGTTTGGTATCGTAATAATGTGGGGTAAAAAGTAACTTATCGATTTATGAATGGAAATTTTAGAAACACGCCGGTCCTTTTTCTTTTTTTGGAAAACACCCGCCCGTATAAACGTCACGTACGTATAGAACTAACCGTGACGTATAGGAGCGATATCACAAATTGAGAGTAAATGGAACATTAAACCGTCACATATAGCCCTAACCTTGATGGTTAAGGCTGTAAGAGAATGTTGGAGGTGTTTTTTTGGTTTAGGGCTAAGAAAGTTATTATGTGTGTAACCCGTCACATATATTGCAAACTGTCATGTTTTAGGTTTTTTTTTAATCTCGAAAGGGCAACATGTAGTTTTTTTTTATAACGTTAGGAATTTGGAAAATTGTTATAAGATTTTACTATTAAAAATCATACGTCACATTTGCTTTATTTTAACACGGTTTGTAAATTCGGTTGTTATAAAAATTTGTATTAAAAATCTTGCATCTTGTTTGCTTTATTTTTTCACTTTACGAGTTTGTAAAATTTTTAAAAGATCTAATTAATTTTATGTAACTTAAATCGTTTGTTATAAGATTTAACTTTTAAACGTGTTTGTAAAAATCGGTTGTCATATTTAACTCTTAAAAATCATACGTCTTGTTTGCTTTATTTTATCACGTTCAGAGCTTGTAAAAATCGGTTGTTATCAGATCTAACTTAAAAAAAATACGTCTCATTTGCTTTATTTATTTTTGTTTTAAATTTCGGTTTGAGATGTAAATTTAATGTTTTTTTTGCGTGTTATAAACATCATATACAATCATACAAACAGTCAAACAAACACAACCGAATAAATACAACCATTAGAAACTAAATACAACCGCATAAGCCACCGGCCACCTCATCAATTTGGTCCTCAGGTCCAGCCAACTCATATGGGATCACTACCGGCTTGGGCACGCAAGCCTCCAATACATCATATCTCCCCGCCAAATGGTACGTGCTGTCTGGAAACCTCTGGGTAATCCTCATCCCGATCGCCGGACATGGCCCGTCAACCGCATGAGAACTGGCGGCAGTGGTAGCTGTGACATGGTGTGGGCGTATCCCAGGCCGGTGGCGAGCTGCGACACCATGTGTTCACCAAGCAACGACCCTCGCTCCTACCTATGATAATAGCCGGCAAAGTATTATGCCAGAGCACGAGCGAGTGTGTGTGTGAGCAGGCACCGAAGAAAGAAGAGGTCAATAGTGGTGACTCTATCGGTGTCGTTGTAACGTTCAGCGATGGAGGTGGCAATCATCCAATGCATATAACAATAAAGAGGGTCTCGTATGTGACAAAACCTGATGTCTGCTCCAAACTACCCGTCACGAGTCATAGGCCAGCAAACCGCACTCTGTTCATGTGGCCACATATGAATAGTCGTGGTGTGGATCGGCTCCCGTGTATCCTCCTCTGAATAGAGGCCACTGACCACAGTAAACGGATAAGATACATACGTTGCTCCTCCTCGAACATTCTGAAAGTAACCTCTGCATCCTCCCATCCCACCACCATAGTAGTTTGGTCCAACTTTATCGCATCCTGCACGCGCGGCCGTAACAAAAAAGTCAAGTACACCTCGAGGGTAAGCTCTCGGTGTGCGAGCAACTCCATCGAGAATAGAAACTCCCACGGCTACCCGCTCGCATAATCGTTGTCGCTCTATCAACCTCTCCAACCTCCTCTAACCACTCCCATAGATGTTGGGCACCACCGCCTATAATAAAAGACTCCTAAACCGTTGGTGTGTCGTAGTGCCCTCATCAAGCACAAGGTTCGGGTTGTCGTCTATCCCAAAAATCACCTACTCGTCATCGCCAAGAAACGCGATATTTGTGCATATTAGATTACTATTAGAGTATTTTACTATTGTTATTATTATTATAAGATTATTAATATTATTATTATTATTATTATTATTATTATTATTATTATTATTATTATTATTATTATTATTATTATTATTATTATTATTCAGTTAGGAGTGGCAAATAATTTTGATTGTTTGCAGGGTAGTGGGTCCTTGACAGAATCTAACAAAGAAGGAAGCATTGACACTTTTAGCACACAACATGGAGATGCATTTAGTACTCCTACTTTTAAACCCGCACCACACTCGTTTGTTGCTAAACGATCATATCAATCCAAAACACCTGATTATAGCCCGCTTCCATATGAATTTGGTGATGTTGCTGATGAAGACACGTGGCTCAAAATGAATAATGGTTTCATAGCTGATCTTGATTCAATTGGTATCACTCCAGCAAAACAAGTTTCTTTCATTTCATCCACTGATGAAACTCTTGTAAGTCTTTACTTATCATGTTTTCATCTTGGATTCTGTAATTTTTTTTAACTTTATTTTATTACCTCTTTTCTTGCTTGTTTTTAATGAAACAAAATTGGCTTGAAGTAGTGAGTTTAGTTATTAATAAAGCACACACGTATGGTCTTTGCAGGATTGTCAAATTGGCAGTTGCAAAGAAGAAGTCAAGAATCTTAAAAAACAACTGCAGGAAGCTATTGATGAAAAAAATGAATTTGAGGTTAATTATTTTTATTTATTTTTTAATATTTTTTATTATTATTTTTATTATTTTTTCTTTCTAAATTTTTTATCTTTGTCAACATCAACTCATTAGAAGTGGGAATTATGCTTTGAAAGTTTGTGTATTTTTATAATTAATTTTGTAATAAACGACACTACAGAAACAACATAAAGAACAATTAATGTTGAATAATCACCTGATGGAAGAGATCTCAAAACTTCACAAAGAAACTCTGGAAATTCCTCAGAGATTGAGTGAGTCTTGTAAAGCTACAAATGAGGAAATATTATCTACTTTTCAGGTACCGTTTTGTATCACAAAGCTATAAACGAGATTTAAAAAAAAAATCTTTAATGAATTTTATTGCTTTGAACAGAATTTTGAAGCCGATGACAAGTCTACAAGTGCAAAATTGTTTTCTAGAACACGTGATCTTGTCACGTTTCTTGTGTCAACTTTTGAAGCAAATGTGTCTAACACAATGGACGATTTCACCCTTAAGAAAGAAGAAAATAAAAGGTTTTCCTCAACATCATCAAGTAAAGATAAAGATAAAGATAATGATGAAAATGGAACTTTGCAATACAACAACAAATACAAGGTAGATGGTTGGAAAAAATTATCAACAAGTTACTACATGCCAATTTTGATACTAATCATCATCTTAATCTTGAGTTTGTTGTCTCACCTACATTTTGTTGAGGTATATCATGCTCTGAGTCTCTGCTTAGATCTTTGACCCCCTTTTTCTAAATAAAATAAAATAATTAAGGAACAAGTTTTCATCTTAAATAGATTGTGATAAACATTTTTGCCTTTCATTTTTTAAGTTTTCTAAACATGAGGATTAAATTGTCCTAACTGTTTAGTTTCATAAGTAGGTGGTTTTTTATGTTTATTTTATGAATTGTACTCATGTTAGACTTTTGTGACATCAACAAGCTATTGATACTTGAATTATGATTTATGAGTAATTGTATTGAATCTGAGAAAATGTTCTATTATTAAGATAGCTTTTATGAGTATGCTTATTAAATTGAGAATCTCCCAAAAGTAAGCCGATTTTGTCAAAAATTAATTTAAAATTGTTTTTGTTAATCTCCTTATCCTGACCCTACCAATATCTTTGCTATGAATGAGATTTACTGAAATCTTAAGTTTATTACTCCCTCCGTCCCATTTTAAATGTCCATTTTTCCACTTTTGGTTGTCCCAATTTAAATGTCATTTCTATACAT
>WOUH02044644.1:0-11871 GCA_009936405.2 Stevia rebaudiana
AACCGGCCAGAACCTCTGCTTATCACTCTAAGGATTTCCCGCACCACCGACTTCACACGCGAACCGAGAGCTTCCCGGGAGCTTTCCGGTGTTTCCCGAACACCTCACTTCTTCCACTATGAGTCTAGAGGGGTATTTGAGCGTAAAATGGGCCAGAGATTCGGAACGAGCGAGTGGGAAATGAGCTGCCCGAAGTAAGCTATTTATAGCAGATCTGTGTCTGCCACGCATGACGCGCGGATGCCAGCCCCCAGTTGGCGCGTGGCATGCTGGCCACGTGGACGTCTCCGTTGCTTGACACGCAGTATGCTGACTCACCCATCGTCGCGACACGTGTCCCCGACTCAGTAGATACCTCTGTCACGTGTCCTTATCCTTGCCACATCTTGACAGGTGTCATGCCACGTGTCGTGGCATGATTCGTCCTTGGTTAATCAGTTTCAACTCGACTGGTTAACTTGTTTCGATGTTTCCCGCTTCGTTCGGACTCCGTTTCGCGCGCGGTTTTCGCCTACGTTCACGATTTTTAATTCTCTAGCTAACCTCATTAGTTTAATTTCCTAAGGAGGTGTTGAGATTTTGGCCCTATCCAACGCTTCTTGCTTAGCGTGTATCTTTCAAACCATTGCTTAAATTCAAATTTCGCATACACTCATTTGACTCTAAATTTCCCAACGAATATAATCGTGAGATAAAAAATTTCTAGGCTCGGGATTTGTCCAATCATCTCGGTGCGTTCATCGAGGTATCCTGGGTTTTCCTTTTATTGATATAAGCATCTAGGTCATGCATTATCTGAAAACCTGGTGTTACATAATATTAATGTTAAATGAGTCCGTTCTCGCGCCACCTAACTTGATTAATCACTAATATTTTTATCTCGATCAACAAGTTAATCCAATATCTTAAAATCGTTGATAACACTAAAAGTACCAACACGATACTCTATTACTATCTTGTTGCTAACAATTTTATTTTCTTTTTTTACAACAAATAACGCAGCCACCCGCTCTCATCATAACGAACAAATTAGCATTTCAACCAGCGAATCGCTGAAAGCGTGACGACCCCGTCTCACCAACCTATAAGGAAACTCCATGGCTCACCTAGAGTTTTATGCTCTAAGTAAGATCAAGACATCTCATTTGATAAGTATCCTGAATATCATTAGAAAAAAATACACATTGTTGCTAACAAATTAAAAGTGATCTTTGAAAGTGTGATCTATTTTAGGAAGACTCGGGAGTTTATTAGGAGGACACCTAGAAATTTAAAAGTTCAAACTTGAAGTATTTTTTAAGCTAAAATTACAATATAAAATACCACCTGTAAAAAGAAAGATGATATAAACTTAAAAGTCTTACGACCCTTGAAAATTTCTAATAATCGTCTTATCTTTTCAACCGACAATTTTTAATGTCTAGAACCGACCTTCACTTTTTCATTATGCCTTTTTCTAATATTTGTATTTTTGTACCATCCAAGTATTCAAACCCAAGTTATTTCCTAATTTAATTCAAAATAGAATTCAAAACCTTTTTGTCCTCAAATTTAATATAATATTTAAATGAAATGAATTGAAAACATACATGACGCACTTCAGGAACAAAATTCACTCAAGGAAAGTAAGTGTATTATAACAAATACAAAAGTTGTTTCTCTTTGACACGTGCTTTTGAGTACTAAAGCATACAAGTTGCTTCCTTCACCCACTTTCCCACATGGGTCAAATAAAACAACAATAAATTCAATAATGCACTCTTGTCCTAAGAATACCACCATCATAGGTACACATATCATATATATGTAATATGTTTGATTACATATACGTATATAATTATGCATAATGTGTTACCAAAACTATAAAACGCGTGTGACGAATGATATTCGGATTTATGATTAGAGTTCAGACATTACAATTGTAAGATTGTTATGAGTTTAGTTTTCAAGAATAAAACACACATTTGAACTTATATATGTTGCTCTATATTTACATTATGAAGTTACAAGAATAAAAGAAAATTCTTTTATTATGATGTTGTACAACTTAATCAAAAGTCTAATAAAAACATATATCACTTATATACAAACAGGCATCTCACTCTTTCTTTATCTATGCATAATATATGCACCAATATAATGCACATTGACAACTTGCCAAAATATTTGGAGAAATTAAACCCCCTAGCTTATATCCTCAATTACTATTTATTTCAACAAATAACACATGCATTAGGGTTCTCCTCTATGCTATGATGATATGGTGGTTGATAGTTATAGTAGGTATTCATTGGAGGGTAATATGGTTTATAGGGCATAAGCATCCCTACTAGTTGTTCTTGTGAGACACTTTTCTTTTCTTCTTCTTTAGATCCTTCTTTCTTTTGCTCTTCCTTTGAGGCTTCTTCTTCTTTTTTATCTTCTTTTTTAGTTTCATCATTCTTTGCCTCCTCCTTTTTATCTTCTTCTTTTTTCGCCTCCTCTTTTTTCTCGTCTTCTTTTTTGGGTTCCTCTTTCTTTTCGGGCTCTTTAGCGGGACCCACGGAAATTAAATATGTAGGCCAAAGTTTTCGAAGCTTGCTTACTGCACTTATTGGATCAAGTGTTCCAACTATAGTTATGTTCTTCTCTTTCATGTTTATCGTGATCGAATCAATACCTATATAGATGTAATCATGTTTAGTCTACATATTATCAAGTGTAACCTATATGAGGATGTGCAACATGTTTTAAATATCGTGTATTATTTAAACGACGTACTACAAACTTTAAAACGTATGATGCATATGTTTAAGTTGCCTTTGTTATGCCAAACTTATCCAACTTGTTTAAGTATCCCTATCGTGAACATATGAGCGGCCAGAAACAAATAGACCTAATATTTATTCTTGAATGCTATCACTTCAATGGCAATTTGATATCACTAGGAACAAAACAAAACGTCTAGGCTAATATTTGCATTCTCATTTTATTTCATGTTTTTGTCATTTCTAAATATGAAAATTCTTTAAAATCATCATTTTCTCTTTGATTACATTTGGAAAGTGACTTCAATCATTCTTTTGCTATACGTAAGCGTGCAAACTTTTGATCACTTATTTTGAACCACATACAAGTCCCACTAAGCGACCCTTATGATCTCTAATTCTAACTTCTAGTTGCACCTGATAACCTTATCTTTTGAACCTAATAAATTAAATAATAAGACAACCAAACTCGGATATATTATTTTACAATTTATGTCAAACTTAACCTTTCTCGCTTGTATTAGAAAACTATGTTGTTTGTGCAACATAGTATTTATTATTAGGTTCTAAAATACACCATTACAATGCATTTGAGAAAAAAATAAGACACGAGACATGCATTGTAATGTTGTATTACACGACATAATAGTTATATCTTGCACTAACATAGTCTTCTCATACATTTGAGATAAAGGTACTCAAAATAAGATATATGAATTTGTATTATTTTATTAGCTTCAAAAGATAACGTTGAAAGGTGTAAAATTTTTTTTTTTTTGAACGGCAATCAGGTGTAACTAGAAATTAGAATTAGAGATCATAAGGGTCGCATAGCTGGACCTGTATGTGGTTCAAAATAAGTGATCAAAAGTTTGCATGCTTACGTATAGCAAAAGAATGATTGAAGTCATTTTCCATATGTAATCAAAGAGACAATGATTTTAAAGAATTTTCATATTTATAAGAAATGACATACATGAAATGAAATAGCATGAGAATACAAATATTAGCCTAGATGTTTTGTGGACATGTAATATAATATATAAAAGAGTTAATTTTTAATAAGATATATCCAAAACAATTTATGATATAAGTTTATAAACAAAAATAATACTATACCACATATATTGATCACAAACTAACTCCACCCATTGTGGCTCTCGTTTAGCTGTAAACCAAATATGTATATACTTTAAAGATAAAAAAACAGTACGTCTTTTATATTAGAATCATCCATTTTAGTTTTAACTATAGTATTCGTTGTTAATTAATTAACTTACTAACTTCAAAGTGATGTAATGTTTTTACTTTCTACTATGTTTACAAGTAACTTATAACTAAACTACGTATACACGCGTTTACGAAATTAACCTGAAAGAGTTGCAACGGTCTTCATAGCCTTTCTCTTGTCTTTATCATCATTCAACTCCAACTTCAATATAAACTTCTGTAATTTTAATAATATTTAAAATTAATCACAGTAAAACCCAAATTAATCACAAATGTATTAGAAATCGTTCAGAAATTAAAAAAAAAAAAATTTAATCAATATTATAATATACAAAAGTAAACTACTACGGAACTAATGGATCTAAGTTTTTACCTTAAAGTATGTGTGGATTTAAGTTCATAAATTAATCAAACGCCCTCATTTGACTTCATGTATTTACTAAACTACTAGTATATGCTCACATCCACATATATATATACACATATATGCACATAAAGTTCACTTTTCTATGTCATCAACGTGATATTTCCTTTCAAATCACGATAAGTTTGATCACATTCATGTGAATTTTTTTCCCAATAGTTACAATATCCTGTTAACATATTTTTAGTCTTATGGTAAAATTTGGGAATCGACAAAGTAAATCAGTACATTGCATAGAGCTATTTAGTGGTCGGTGACACGGAGACACAAGGCGAATACGTGTTACCGTGTACATGTATACATCGTATACACGCACAAGTATACACACAAGCATAAAGACTCATGACATTTAAAACATGATCACAATCTTTGTTTTTCGTATTGAAATGCATCACATTCCAAGAAAATGTTCTTAAATTAAAAGACCTAAATCATAAGCAAATATAATGTGAATATTATTACTATAAATATTTTTTAATGGAATCATATGTACAAAAATTATAATCTTTTATTAAAGATGTAAAAGACATGATGAACTACATTCATACAAGGAAAGAACTATATTCATATAGAGTATTTAATCAAATGAATCTAAAGGTAAGATTCTAAGAAAACAGAACACAACTGGAGATACGTTAATGAAAACAAGAAAAACAATTGAAATTAGAGTCTTAAAACGTCATTAGAAGAAAATGTTCTTTGAAAACAGGGGAATGAAGAACAATTTAGATTTATGTAATGCTATATAAAACTAAATCCGATTTCGAATCTGTTTTCTTACAAAATAAAATGAGCTTTAAAACAGGGTGTAACAAAACACAAGCATGAATCAGGATGATTTTGAGGATGAAAATCAAATATAGATGTGGTTTCAAGAACGAAAAGAACGTATCAAGAATCTGTTCTGAAAAAATATTAAACTAATTGAAAAGCAGAATCTTGTAAGCATAAAGAAAGACAACTTTCAAAACCGACGAATTAGCAGAGATTAAGGAATAAGAAAGATTCATTTTGCTAATGTAATCAAACTTTCAAATGGGGTTTTCAATAAACAATTTAACCACTTTGAATCTGTCTCATAAACAAAAGATCCGATAGAATTACAGAATCTTGAAAAACTTTAAAAACAGGGGAAGCAACAGAAACAGAGAACTGACTCTAATTCATTCTAAAAAAACTCTTTTTAAACGATCAATAACCCTTAGATATATAGAATCTTGAAAAAAAAAATAGAATGATTCAAATGTTAATGAGAATGGAATCTAACCTTCATGTGGGTGCTCTGAATCGAATCCTATGAATTGAGAGAATTAAATTATGAATTGAGAGAATTAAATTGGAGCTAGAAACTCAGAGAAGAAGAAACATGTATACAGAGAGACGGAAATAGCTAAAAGTGTTGGATATAAATAATGGTTTACTGAAAAGCAGTGAACATATGGGTGGATGAGTAAACAAACAAGAATCGGCAGAGTAGGAGTGAGAATGTAAATAATGCTGTTTTTAATGATGTGGGACAAAAGTAATAATAGTCGATGTTTGTACATGAAATAGAAATTGTAAAAACTAAAAAGGTTGATCTCAAATTGCCCATTTCACTTAGATTCAACAAGTTTTGATAATTTAGATCATTATTCTAATCAAGTAATAAACATGGTTTACTCATATTACGTTTTGGGTCCCTAAGTTTAAAAGCTACACATAAGGTCCAATAGTTTGGAAGCGGGTAACAATAACGATTCTCGCGTCAGATGACTGTATATTTTTTTCGTTAATCGGGGGCTCGTGCGATCCATTTGAGGGCTTGTTCATCTTGTCCATTACACAAATAGGGACCCAAGTGGATAGCACGAGCATTGGGCTAACATGAAAAATAGATGATCATCTGGCGTGTGGACCTTTATTGTTACCCGCTTCCAAACTATTAGACCTTATGTGTAGTTTCTTGAACTTAGAGACCCAAACCGTAAAATGAGTAAATCACATGAAACTTTCATGTATTTCTCTCTATTAATATTATCAAGTTAGTTTAAAAAGTTTTATATGTTTTTATTAGAATTAAAAAGGGAATTAAGTTATTATAGTTTTCTAAAAGTCATTTGTGTCTAACGTTAAAAAAGTCGTATTTTCTGATTATAAAAAGGTAAGGTTATTCTAAATATGCGCTTATTCTGAAAAGACTAAGATGGATTCCAAAAAACACATAAACCAACTTAAGCGAACTCCGATTAAACTCATTTCAGTAGTGTTGGAACCGGCTTGGCAAATCCTAAACCTTAAACCCTAAATCATAAACCATAAATCCTAATCCATAAACCATAAACACTAAATCCTTAGCCCTAAACCTTAAAAAACAATGACGAGCAGGAACACACAGTGATGACCATAAAGACACAATTATGAGCTGAAACATGAATTTTAAAGCTTAAAAGCTAAACCTAAATAGCTAAATTTTAAATGTTAAACCTTCAATTGTTAGACTTAAAGCTAAACCCAAAAAAGTAAACCCTAAACTAAACGACAAAATCTAAACGCTAAAAGCTAAACCCTAGAGCTAAACATTATGCTAAACCCCAAATCTAAACCATAATGCTAAACCCTAAAGTTAAACACTGAAGCTAAACCCTAAAAGTTAAATTCAAAAGCGAAACCCTAAAAGCGTCCCTAAAAGCTAAACTCAAAAGCTAAACCCTAAAAGCTAATATTATAGACTTCGACAAGATGGTTCCAACGCCGATAAAATGAGTTCAATCGTAGCTAGTCTGAGACGGTTATAAGGTTTTTTGTAATCTCTCTTAGGTTTTTAAGAATGAGCTCACTGTATAGTTGATATTTTTCGTGTTGTTATATATCATCTAATCTGTATGTTATGTGAATGATTTCTTAAGAGACAGAGAGTTGGTCACATATAATACTACATGTATCATTTAAACATGAATCTATATTCTCGTATGTCCACTATATGCTTTAAGACAAGAGATTTTAGTGCTACGCTGATAGTATATGTTGTATTTTTAAGTTTTTTCTTTTTTGGATATCATGAGCTTAATTGCTTCCCATATTCTTCATAACTCACTATAGGCAATATCTTTTTTTTTTTAATGTAATACATATTAGGTTTAGAACTTGTCAACAATACCTAAATTAAAATGGGTTTCGAGATCTTGTTTGATACACTATTCTAAAAGAATTAGAGGCACATTCGATGATTAACAAAAACATGATTGGACTTAAAACCAACCAGGATTGTACGATTATTTTGTTTGTTCAATCGAATAAGTTAATTTAGGGTAGTGCTTGGGTCAGTTTTGGCACAAACGGACCGAACTTTCAATTTTTTTGGTTCTAGAAATCGATAGGTTTCTTTTTTCCAGTTTTGGGCTTCAATCAGTTGCGAAACATAAAACGAACTTAAAGTATTATACTTATAGAGATTTTACCAGCAATGACATTAAGTAGGTGTCGAGTTAGGGTTGTTTGAGAACTTCTGAATGGGCAAATGTTGAATATTAAGAGGTCTGAATCATTAAGTGTAATTAAATCAGTAAGAGTTATAAACAAGTAAGAGGTCTTAACCATTCAGACTAAGTATAATGCTTAACCATTTAGACTTCTGTTCGCAAAACAAACAGTCTAAACAATTAAATATTAAAGCAGTAAGAAGTATGAATCATTAAAAGTCATATCAAAAGCTAAAAAACAGCCTCTTAATTTAATTGTCATCTTAAACTTTATTTCGGTTTTGACTCCTTTAATATTTTCTTTAAACCGTAAGTCAAGTTATTAAATCTTTTCTAAACGTCTAATATGTTGAATAATTGGGTGTCTAACATGAATTTAAACAGTAAACAAACCTGGAAACTCGAATCGAATTGGATCTTCGTGAACATAATTGCATGTATTATCTTTGAATCGTGAATCACTTTCAGCTAACCCTATTTTTGGGATAAACACAATGATTTATCGAATAAGACAGAGATTTATATTGATGGAATCAGAGTTTGATTTATGTGTTCTTGATGAATCGTTCATCTGATGGTTCTGTGTAACCGTGAATACGCATATGCATGTTCTATTTTTTAATCGAGATCAGAAAAGAGAAGATATAATCTTCTAATTTACAACACTAGCCCACACCTTTTAGTTAAGTACACAATTAACCCAACTTAATTGAACTTATTATATTGAGCCCAAAACTTAGTTATAAAACCTAAATAACATTTAGAATTAGATCGAGCATGCACTTCCGCGTCACCCAACTTGTTTAATTTCTAATGTTATTTCCTCGATCTACAAGTTAATCCAACAACACTAAAATAACCAAAAGAATCACCCACGTAGAATACTCCTAAAAGTGTTTTTTAAATTACATCTTATCCAATCCAGTTTTATACTGGTTCCCTCCAAATTAAAGTTATTACCTACTAAGACAAAAAACAACTCTGATATTGTAATCTCCTTTAACCGAAATTAGAATCGATAGTGGGAAATAAGGATATGCATAAGATTTGGTACCATGAATCCTTATAAATGGTTGGGGAATCTCTGCATGCTTTTGCATTTTTCGATCGATCCAACTCACAAATGTATTTATTTATTTTAATTTAATGGTAAGTTTTATTTCATGACTACATTTACGACCTATGATTGATATCATTTATTTTACGACTCACAAACTTAATTATGGATGGTTATCATTGGTCTATTTTTTGTTAGATCATCAGTTGTCCGTTATGATTGGTACCATCCATGCATATAGAAGATGGATATATGTCAATATGTCATCCACTTAAGTTATCTTTTATGAGTTTCGTCTTCTAGAATCATATGATGTGTTTTCTTCTTTGCAATAATGATCAAATGGACAAAAAGAAAATGCCGAAATAATTATAATATGAGTTCCTATTTCTTTCCTTTTTATTTATTTTTTGTGGTTTAGGTATATATATAAAGTATTCATTTAGGTTTAATAAAATACGTCTCGTTTGTGGTGCGCACATATAATGTATATATGTGTGAATCCTCAATGAGCAAAAGTAACATTACACTAGTATAACGTTATTTTACTTATTTTTGTGAAAATAACGTTAAAAACATTGGGTTGACGGTTAATCAGACATCATGAGCCGGGGTCTCTTTCGAAGCAGTCTCTCTATTCCTAAGGGGTAGAGGTAAGGCTTGTCTTCATCTTACACTCCCCATACCCAACCTTTAGCTGAGATATCTAAGTACGATGATGATGATTAGCTTTAATAAAAGTCAAAGATAATTGGGTTTCAATACTCTGTCACCACCGCGACATCATATAAAAATGCTATTGCAACGCGCGACTGGTAAAAACTATTTGACATCGGTGTGTGTAAAGGTAAGCAATAACATTATAGTTAACTCTTACCTTTAACTTTTAGCATAATACTAGGATAATAAGCAAGTGAGTGTTGCTGATTCTTCATAAACCTAGAGTTTGGACAAAAATTGAGAGTGTGATATATAATAATTTAAAATCGAATGCACAAAGATTAAACTTATTTATAAATCTTATGTATAGTTTTTGAAGTATCATATTAAAAGCTGGAACATATGGTGCCCAAACTTCCTTTTATATTGTATTCCAATTTAACATATTGAATGTATGAATGTCACTTATATGTATACTAATTTATATGATGATGTATAATAAAAAATATGAATTTTATTTTGAAATAGAATTTACTTTGTTTGTGTCAACTTGTCTATCACCTTTTACTTTGGTGTGGTTGAAAGCTGGAACATATGGTGCACAAACAGGCTGAGTGGGCCCGGTAACCGGCCTAAAGACTATACCATGTCATATGGGCCACAAGTTACGTAGGATCATTGAAAACTTGGTTGGTGTGTATGATTCAGCCTTTTATTATAATAACAAATAGTATTCATAGTAATATTTATTATTTTTTTTTTATTTTTATTAATATCGTCTTCTTCAAATGAACAAAAAGTGAACATTAATGTTATTTTATCCTGATTGTAGAATTCATCATGAATATAGGTTTCTAACTGTACTTGAGCTGTTGTAAAAGTTAGATGCTATTTTAATTAAGAATTTGAAGTGTTGTATCATGTCATAACTTTTATGTTTAGGTGTGTTTCCATTAATATACGAGCATGGATGAAAGTTTGACCTTGTTCTTACAAGTTGAATGATGTGTGTTTCAAATTGTGTTTTGAAAACGATATTGTAATATACAAATTATTAGAATTAGATGTTGCCTGATAATCTTGATGGAAATATATAATGAACATAAAAACTATTGGTGTTTGATCAAACATGATCAACTCTTGTATATAATAAAACCATCACATTACACAGACAGAATAAAAACCTACTCAAGGAAACTCTATAAACTATAAATAGATCCTATATAATAAAAATAAAACTTCATAATTATTTATCCTTAACATTTTGATAATTATTTAAAACTAAATCTTATTTTTTTCTCATCTAGATTATTATCTTCATTAGATAGCGTGTGTGTATAATGAGCTTTAGAAGATATCCTTGAATGTCATTCGTTATCATTATCATATCCATAGTTGCTTGAGTACAAGACAATTTATCATTATTTATAGTTAATCGAAGAATTAGATAACCGTAGGTTAGAGTTGATTATGCTTAAATACTAGAAGTTGATCTATGACTTAAAATGAAATAACTAGATAAACCACCTTCAAGGATTAATGCAAGAGATCCCATGATCAATGAAGACATGTAGATTGTTCGTTGCTATACGGCGTGGTCCATAACTGGCTTTCTTATATGAGTATATATACAAACAAACAAAAGACACGTTAAGTTTTTTTTATTTTTTCCTATAAAGACAGTTAAGTTTTTTTTTTTTCTATAAAGATACCAACATGCTATAAAAGTAAAAGATATCATGCCTCGCCACTTATGTATATAATTAAATAGATACTAGACATGGAACCGATTGGTTATCAGTTGACTTTTTTATGGGAGGTCATAAGTTTGTATTCGGGTCAAAGCATAATACTGAGTTAAGGTCAGGTGGTTTCACCGGTTGCAAGGTTCCTACTGGGTGGGGTTGGATACTTGGATGTATGTCTCAGACCATCAAATACCAATTAAGTACAGTTGAACTCCAGTTTGACGTGTTGTTTGTTCTCAACTGTTAAATTTTTTTTCTTTTAGTTAAATCCAAAACTATCCCTACTCACATGATTTACACATTGGAGGTTAAGTGAGATCTAACCATTGTTAAAAGTTAAACAAAAATGACAAATATGTAAACCACATAGTACCATAAACAAGATAATAAATTTTGTATGAAACTTATTGTTGGGTTTTAAAAAGTTTATCAAAGCCATTTTAACCATTTAAAATGAAGAAACGCCTCGGATATATATAGTTTTAAAACTTGTTTTTAAGTGTTCATAAACCATTTTATGACTAACCCGAATCAAAGGATCCAT
>WOUH02044693.1:0-11865 GCA_009936405.2 Stevia rebaudiana
GATCGGTTTCTCATAAGCCTGACTCGGATGTACTTCCATTATAATGACGATGTATATATATAGGGCGTATGTAGGGCGAACCCAGCCACCAGCCCACCACACTTTCAATACATGGAAGCATACCCTCGTCATAACAGACAATAATCCCGACAACCTCAATACTTAAAATAAAGCCAACAATATCTTAATAATACAAAGTATAACACCAACAACCAATATCATAACCAATATTCCAATCATTACATATTTATAACCTAAATATGTTTATCAATGACCTCACATCATTTATCCACAATAACCTTAGTTATTTTCACAATTTCAGCATAACCCCTATGTATTTACATAAAATACGTTTAACATAACAATAACCTATAGCGTATGCATATCAGGCCCCAAAATATTAAAACAGTTAAGGAGGGGGATCGAAGAACTCACCTTTGAAGTGGTTTCCCTTACTCATAAAGGTAGTTTCAATTCAAAAACCTAAAGGCGAAAACCCACAAAAATCATGACAATTATGTATATTAATTCAATCCTAAGGAAATCCTAGGTGCCGGTTGTATCTATCCACATATCAGAAGTTATATGCACAATTATCAAAAGAACCAAGTTTATTTAAAGACAAAAGTGTACCAAAAGAAACATGACCAAGTCGAGAGTGCCACAATTCAAATGAGGCCATGACACTGGATCTTGTGGTGGCAAGTAACGCTTGTGGCTTATTGGTGAGGACATAGAGGCCCCGCTCACACCTACCCTGAGTTAGAACCTGCCTCGATTTCGATCCTGAATGTAAAAATAAGGATGGGAAAATAAAACATCCAAACAATTTTCAGAGGTAAGTTTGCTAACGGGCAAAAGATTATTGGTGAGTTTAGGGATAACAAGAACATCCCGTAAAAGAATATTATTATTAACCAATGTATTACCGATATGAGAGATTGGAAGAGAGTTACCATTTCCAAAAGTGGCGGTGCCAGTGTACGAGGAGTGCTGATTCACTCAGGCGGTTGAAAGAGTCATATGATCCGTTGCACCCGAGTCGACGAAACAATCGGGACCGGCGGTAGTGACATGGCACTTGGCTTGGAAAGCTTTAGCCAAATCAGTAGCCGAGGAGGGTGCCTGCTTAGCAAAAGTTGCCAACTGGGGACACGTATTGGCATAGTGACCGTCGGTACGACATAATTGACAGTGTGGGGGACGACGACCATGTCCCCGACCACCTTTGTAAGATAGGCCCCCACGTCCCCTGTTGGAATTACCTTGTTGGGTATTAGCAGTGAACGCAATAGTGGAGTTTGGGCTTTCATAGAGAGATTGAATAAACAATTCATGCGATTCAGCTTGTGTTAGAAGGTCCCTGGAAGATATAGTGGCATGGGACGCACAGATGAAGGTAGAGAATCCTTCAAACGATGGTCCAAGGCCACTTAAAAACCAATGAATTTTGTCGGTTTCATCAACCGGATGAGCGATCGCCAATAATTGATCTCAAATTAATTTGAATTTATGACCAAATTAGAAAATGGAGAGATTACCTTTAGAGAGTTGTCGAAGTTGGTCTCTCAAATTCTGGATTTGTTCCACCGAAGAGCAACTGTAAGCCGCCTCCAAGGCGAGCCAAATCTGCCTAGCAGATGATAAGCCAACAATTTCGGAAAAAGCTTCTCCAGAAGGAGAAGCTTGTAGAATAATAACAGCACGTTGATCGGCTGAGACCCAAGCCGAATAAGTGGTATTGGGTGATGATTTGCCATCCTTGTGAATGTCGACCGCCGGAGCCGTAGAGCAACTGTCAACGTGTCCCATTAGGTTCTGGTAGGCAAGAATAGGATGAAGTTGATCTCTCCATACTAGGTAATTAATGGAGTTCAATTTTAGTGGAACCATTTGCATGGCAGTGTGTTGTAGAGGGAGACTTGATTCTTGAGAGGAGGCCATGATTGTTGGGAGTAAAAGAAGGCACGATCGGAAAACAAAAGGAAGAAGCGGCCGGGAGTAAAGGAAGCGATATAATGGGAATGGATAGGTCAGGAAATTATGGCGATTGATACCATGTGATGATTAATCTCCATGCCCAATTAAGAGGAGAAACAATGATATAAATAATATGTCAAGATACAAATACAACCCTTAACAATGAGTAAAATACATTAACAAATTCATTTAAATACAATGTGAAAATATATATATCAAGTCTGGTTGATAATTATTACTTGAGTTTTAACTGCACGATCCTGCACATCAAACAACATACGGTATCTACAAGTAAACTTATGACTCTGGGATTAAGAAAGGATACTAGATGGGATTGTCTAATGCCTATAGGGTAGGAGTATCGGGCAAGTGACCTTAAAGAAAACCCTAGATGCACATGTATGATAAAAAATTTAATCACAAGTAGCTACTGCGATTAAGAGTTCGCCTTACAAGTAAGACTAGAGTTTCATGTGTCATGTAATAAGATACATAGACGATGTGTAATAAAATTAGGAACGTGAATATAAAAGAGATTTTTTTGTTATGAACATGATGAAATATTAGGTGGAACATGCTACTATAGTAAATGACATTGCGTACTAGGCAGCATATATAAATTTTTTTTATACATCAGTATTCCTCGCTGTTAATCATCATGGAAATACTATCTGATCCCCATCTTGATTGTAGGTAAATGTGAAAGATGGTTAATACATGTAGCAACGCTAATAGAGTGTGTGGACGTGGTACTAGTTCACGAGATGGTCCTAGACAAAATACGCGTTTGAATGAAGAGCATGTAGAAGCCACCAGAGAAATTGGAAATACAAGTTGAATAACCAGCAACAAGCTGAGTTAGAAAGAATGCTCCAAGAGGTTATTCAAGTAATTGTGGCTAAGGTTAGTAGAGCAAGTAGAAATAATAATAACGGCAATGGGAGTGGATCCGGTGCAAATGCCAGAGTAGTCATTGGAGGGAACACACTAAGCATACTGTAGAACCGAGACAACAATGTAGCTGTGATTATAAGACCATTAAGGGTTGTGATCCTAAACCCTTTAATGGGAAAAAGGACGCAGTAACCACAATCCAATTGATCCATGAAATGGTATTAGTTATTGAGATGGGCGAATGTAGAGGGGATCAAGCGGTTAAGTTCACAACTCACTCATTTGAGTCAGAAGCATTGTATTGGTGGGAGACCATCAAAGAAGCTCGAGGAGCCCAAGTAATAGCGGCTATGAAGAGGGAAGATTTGAAGAAATTATTGCTAGAACGATTACTTCAAACCTTATGATTTTAATGTAATCAAATGTCAGACTGTCATCATTAAAATTTAAGAGTATTTAAACGTAATCTACTATTCTAATACGATAACCTATCAGTCTACGATTCTAACTTATTACGTTATCAACTAATAATAATTATCATAATAGTTTTATTGGTATGTCAGCATTACCATATGATCTGGATAAGGCGTACGATTATGGATTGAACATGTGGTAGGTTAGTGGATGTGTTCGCCCTACATAAACCCTATATATAAACATCATTGATACATGGAAGAACACCTAAATCAGAAATTATGAGAATATGACTCACATGTAAAAATCCACACTTGTAGCCTTTCGCTTAAAGTAGAGGAGAAGTTATCACCTATCAATTTTCTAAATGTTTTCCGTGATCATTTGTATTCTAATAAACCTACTACCACTCGTTAAACACTTCGACTCTTCATTTGAACTTTGATAATATTTGAAACATATTCAAAAGAATAAACAATATCCTCGAATATCCTTGAATGATTTCAAACCATTAAGTCGATAAAGAGGCTAGACTGATGTTAAGCATCTAACACGATCTACTTCATGTAAATAAGTACATTAATTACCCAAAAAGCTCCTTTTCGTACGAAACGTGGACAATACGAGTTAATAGTTATGCCTTTGGGTTAAATAATACAACTGTTGTTTGCATGAATCGGACGAATAACGTTTTCAAACCTAACCTAAATAGATTTATAATCACTTTCGTTCAAAAATTAATCAAAGTTCAAACGTGACTATGAAGAATCATCTCACTCCAACTCTAGATCTTTAGAATGAAGAACAAGTTTACGACAAAACCAACAAGTGTGGTTTTAATGAAGTTCAAATTTTGGGTCACATAATTAGCCAAAAAGGTATACACATCCATTCATAACAAACACAAACCAAATCCCATTATATAAAAAGACCTAGAAAAT
Organism: Stevia rebaudiana; assembly: GCA_009936405.2. Classification (NCBI taxonomy): domain Eukaryota; kingdom Viridiplantae; phylum Streptophyta; class Magnoliopsida; order Asterales; family Asteraceae; genus Stevia; species Stevia rebaudiana. The sequence continues at coordinate 4,230 of WOUH02044693.1, forward strand.
CACATATCGCACTTTTATCCAACCATATCTCTAGTCTATAGTAACATGAAAATACAAATTCTTCATACTCAATTTTGGAATCAACACGAACAAGGACACTATCTCTCATGGCACAGTGTCTTACCTATTCCACAAAACTAAACATCAATCATTCTACCACTTGTGTGATCGACTTGCGTTCATCATTATGAAATGAGAAATCATAGCTATGGCATTTACTTCCAAGCTCCCTTCTATTTCTAGTGTTCCAAGGATAATCACTGTCTATACTAATATCATCTCGTACGTAGATTCACACAACATCCTTATCAGAACTAGGGTTTTGACTTACAAACTCAAAACAAACACATCCATTATGCATTCCCGATGATCCATGTGACTTTCGTTTGATGTACATTGGTGATTCAATGCATCGTAATGAAACCCAAAGAGAATTGTAGATCGAGAAACTAGGAATCTATGTAAACATCTCAAACGAGTGTTCATTGGTGAATCAATTCACTTAATAGAGAAACTAGTGGAGATCATAAATCGTAAACAACTCAAACATAGTCAAATCTCAATAATTGAAAGTTATCTTGAATTCGCTATGTACTAGAATTCATCTATACCCATACCTGTCACACCCTGTCACACCCCCTCAAAAGACGTTGCGGAAGTGACTTCGGGGTTCGAGGGTGCGACCTTAATCGGGTCAGTAACACATGGTGACATCGGAGATTTCATTAATAAGATACCCATACATGCCCGGATTCCATCCAAGCACCTGCTCCAGCTACTTAATTCCCTGAAAGGAAAAATTGAGTTTGAAAAGACAGCATAAAGCTGGTGAGTTCGTAGGGTGGTCTCGTCTGTGTAAATTAAAAGTCCTGTAGGAAAATATGTTTTGAAACTTGTTTAATAAACAGTATATTATGTTCCAAAAAGTTTGGTCTAATACTCCGTATGTTATCTTTAGAAAACCATTCGATAAATAATAACGTATGTTTTGAAATCCGTTGATAAACAGTATATTGTTTTAGAAAACTGTTCGGATAACTATAAGTTCGTCACAAAAACCATTCAGTGTACAATATATATATTCTGAAAACCGTTTAATAAACAGTATTTATATTCAGAAAATTGTTCAAATAACAATAAACTATGTTGCGAAAACCGTTCAATGTGGAGTACGTGTATTCTGAAAACCGTTTAACAAACAGTATCATATAGCGTTATACATCTTTGTCTTGTCTATTAAAAATCAGTTCTTTTATTAAATTAATTATCATTTCGCATATAATCAAAATACTCAAATGAGTTTACATCCTTAACATTTAACCAATCACTTTAAACTTGCCAAAATATGTATAGTATTTACGATTTCGAGTACAAACTTATTACACTTATCAAATCACAATAATCAATGCGGGTTTTATGTCACGTCCTTTTAATAGTTCTAACTCGTTGACTCATTTAGTTTGTTAGATTTTACCCGACTTTTATTAAATTTTACCGGTTATACAAGATTATTTACTCTCGTTTCTCGATTTCACTCTCGTTTATATATGTTGCGAATCAAATGAAAATTATAGCAACGCACAAATTAGTATAGTGAATACGATAAAGCTTTGGTGTGCGGTTATAGGTTCCGATTCGGTTAGCGTCCGCGAACCTGATTATATAACCGTGAAACCGATTTAAGGTCCGAGTACACCGATGGACTCATTTTCACGCACGAGTTTAACCGAACAGAAAAATTGATCTGATCTGACCCGTTGACCAGGTTTGACTACAGTTAACCTGGTTTGACTCGCATTGACCACAATTGACCAGGTTTGACCTGGGTTAACCGAGTTTGACCCTAGACCCTACTCAACCGTTTCACCCCAAAGCTGCTATGAGCCATATCACACACCACCAACATTGCTACCGTTAGCACCATCGGCTGTCCGGCGGCTCTCAACCGTCAGCAGCCGCGTCTGCCACCACTACCCCACCTGAATCAACACCCAACATCATCAATCATCCTAAAATTCAGATTTGTTTAGTCAACAAACAGATTCGATAGAAAAATCAAGGGTTTAACCCCGATTCGAAGTTAAACAACGGGATTCTTACCGGATGGTCACCGAAATGTGACTGTGGTCACAACACAGCCACCACTGCTGCTAGATCGGGAGCCACCATCGTCACTAGGAACAGATCAAACACCGATTATAGCCTCAGGTCAAGACGCAGCTTAATCCACTTCACCACCATCGATCGCCGCCTGTCTTCAAGCTGCTCACACAGAATCACCGAGCCACCGTCACCGTCGACTTTAACAGTCACCATCGTCGTTGATCATGGGACCATAGGTTCATCTCAGGGATGACGCAAGAAGGAGGAAGCAGAGCAAATGTGGGGGGGGGGGGCGGAGACTACCGCTGCTGGCATTGTGATGGCTGTCGTGGTCATTGCCGGTCCGACCGTCGGAGCTAAAGGGAGGTGGGCGCTGCCCTCTCTCTCTCTCTCTTGTTTCCCTCTCTACAATGGCTAGGAGAATTTTAGGGTTTTCAAAAAATGAGGAAGGAGATAGAAAAAGTTTGTTATATACTTTAGGGATTTTCAGACTTCAATGGTGTATACGGACCCGTCTCGTGTCTCGGTAATCTTTACTGACTATCATTTTGAGACTAAAACATTCCACGAATTGTATAGATATGTTCTAGAACATTTATTTAGTCTATTGTAATTGATTTGGTCGAGAAATATTTTGAAACGCGTTAAAGGCGCGCGTATATTACGCGTTTAACTAATTTGGAAATTTTCGTTCACCAAATGATATTGTTTTCTTTTTATTATTCGTAATATTGATAATAGAGTATGAAATAATTATAATTACTCTAATTTGTGCGTCGTGATGGTTAAACAGTTGAATCTCACGATTACGCGTTAAACGCGATTTTACCGTCTCGCATGTGCACTTTGTGTTTTGTCGTATGGGATAACTTTTTGTTCTTTTAATAATAATATTTATATTATTATACATTGTTGGGGATAACTAAATTTCTAGATTTGTTAGTTCCGTTTATCAGTCCCGTAAACAGTCAGTCATCCGTTTTCATTTGTATGCTCCTATTATTTACATAAAGCCTTGAAAAACAAGTCTGTTAACTTATATGGGCTTATTTTTCATGGATCGTGGCTTAAATGGGCCTAGCTTCTTATTGGGCCTTACTTGTTTAGCCCATTGGGCCAAAAGTCCATTGTCGAAAGTTACCAATTGTTACAGTCTCCCCCAGTTAAAGAATTTCGTCCCGAAATTTAACTGGTGCACGATTGTTGAAAGAGTTATCATGTCATGTTACCGTGATGTGCTTCAAAGATTCATGTTCTTAAGGTTGTGATAGTAATTTCACTCATTACGTTTAGACATAGTTGTACAATAGACGAACGATTGTATTTCTTATTGCGTTCCACAAGGAACCAATTCCAAGATTCAAAGTCGAGTGCGATCAGGTTTGGCACATCAATCGTGAAGCCCATCGGTAAAAGGATTCTCTGAATAGGAGAGAACCAAAATGGTTGATCTCTGAAATAGAACTACGATGTAGTCACTAATTTGTTCTTACATATGAAAGGAAGGTGCTATCATGATAATAATTAGATTCAACGTGTAGACACGCACATGGTGGGAGGGAATGGTGATTTAGAATTTGGTAAGTACTACCACCATGAATCATGGAAATCATCCAATAGTTCCAAGGATCAAGTCGAGTGCCCAAGATTATACAATGACCATTCGCGATGTATCGAAGGTAGTTTGTATACAGGGTGTACATAAGGTGAACCTAGCCGCTAACCCACCACCCCTTCGATATATCCCGATTAAGTCTTTGCTGGTATCTAAGGTTCTAAGGTTCCAACTTGGTTTGATAAGGGATGAAGTTTTTAAAGTGAACGTATAAGTGACAAGTCGGGTATAAGTTCAATTCATCGGGATTTATGACTACTGTCAGAAATCAGTTCTCGTATGTAGAGAATCACTTCATAGTCAAGAATGATATTCCCATTTCATCGACATGTATGAGGTTTCATTAGTCGGGTTGAACCTTGCCTGAAAATGTTTGTGTTTTGATTTCTCTAACATTCTTTCGTTCACGTGTAAATGACACGTAGCGGAATGCTAGTATGAGATAACTTCGATTTGAAGACAAGGCCAGATCATGACCTAAGCACTCTTTGTGTTACTAATACATGGAGGCATCATTAGTTCTATTATTGTTAGTACCAATAAATAATGATGAAAGTATTGAATAAGACTATGCTGCATGGATGCAACCAAGGTTAGGGTGCATAACAAAGTAATAAGATGAATACCCTGGATTACCCTATCGATTGAGGTGTCCGAGCATCAAATCTAAGAATCACATGCATACTACTTGCAGAGTATGGATGTACATTATCGGTCACAAGTTAAGACGTGATAAGTTAAATTTGCACTAGGATTTTGTAGAGAGATTTGTTAAAGGTCAAATTCTCAATCCCATTTAAATTTGAGGATAGTCTTGTATCCAATGAGGTTTGAATAAAATAATCAGATAGGTATAGATGGTGATTCTACGTTGGGTTTACTTGTCATAGGGTTGTATACTGGTCACTATTGTCAAGAAAAGACTTAACACAGTCGTTTATGGTTACCTTTAGTTAAGGATTCTCCTATTTTTATTAAGGAGAAGGAAATAACAAAGAAGAGACATTAATAACTACACTTAAGGGGTAGTGATAGTTCTGATTCATGAAATTACTAGTGCGAAAGGGATGAGTTAGTGCAGCCTCGAGGAGCTTCCACTAATTATAAGCCAATTAAAAGTAAAGTTGTTCTAATTTAAATGCATGTTTGGCAGGTCGTGCAAAGGATATTGCACTAGAGGTAGACAACTAACAAATATGATCGGAAAGTTATATGAGAAGTAAAGGAAAGTTTATTGTTTCTCTAGATCAACTCGGAGTTAGCCAAATCGAGTTCAAATCTGCAAGTTCTCCTGAAGAATAGAGGTATTGTTCACACGGGAACATTGGTAAAGTGTTGCGCAAGTACAAAGGCTATACGCATATACTGGTCGATGAGCAACACAACCATAGAATTTGTTACCGATGTCTAACAAGTGAAGTAATATGTTACAAGGATTTTCCAACTTTAGTTTATGCATTGAGGTTGAAGAGAATACTATAGTGTTCCACTAGACTCTTAGTCAAGATATTTGTCTTGATAAAGTTTTGATGAGAGTCTTAAGTTCACTAGGATTCACACAAGAGGAATATGATAAGTGTTTTCATACTATCGCTGACAGTTTATTGTGTTGATAACGTATTATACCTAACAATCGTTCCAATCAACTGTTAAGTAACTTCAGAGACCTCCACACCGGTTGTTAAGTAGGTTATCAAAGCCTTCTTTGCTTGAGGTCAAATGGCATGTTGGTTGACTTAATCCACTTCTCCTTATCCCGGGTGGGTATAAAGAGATTAGTCCAAGGTTCACAAGGTTCGAGATGAGTGAGTGTGACTATATTGATAGTAAGACAACATTCAAAGTTTCAACTTCAAAGGGAGAATTATTCCCAACTTGAGTTTGATTTTAGGTGATGGTCATTACGACATTATAGTTCTTCATTCCATGCACAGTCATTTAAATTTAGTCGAGGGAGGTTCAGGTTCCCCTGGTAGGGTGATGTATTCAGTATATGAATTACATATGGCAAGGGATGATTACAATGTTAATTGCAATAACGATATGACTCACGATTTTAAGTACCCATGTGGAAGTGCTAGAGTTGCACTGTTGGGGTTTTATGAACATGAGACTGGGCGCAGGAAAACTGTGAGTTTCAGTCTTACTTGTTCATCGGTTTAGTTGAATCCAATACGGATGAAAAAGTGAATAAAGGAGACACAAGTCCTCATATGATTAACTTGAAAATAGATTTTGTCAAAATTCTTGTGTACATGTAAATTCACCATTACGTTGGCCACCGTAATCGTCAATTTACCCTACACGATCATCTTGTTTTCACCTATCTCAATCTGAGAGTGATGGTAGATCCAAGGTACTCTCTTTGTTTAAGGTATTAACAATCCACCGAGTAACTATAACTTACAAAGTTGGGGTGATTCTAAGGAGCTTAGTACGAGACCATGGGTTGTCTCGTCGAAGGTTAAGATGAAGTGGATAGTCTAAGAATGCGTTTATCTCGACCAATATTGGAATGTCCAACCCGAAAGTGATAGGAGTAATCTTCTTGCTTAAGTACACTCTACTTTTTATCTTCTTTGTGTCTTCTAATGTGTAATCCAACATCTCATAGATGTAAAAATTAAGACAACATCGATTGGAGAGGTGAATGAAAAGTACTGAAATCAAGATCAGTACAAGACTCGAGTATGTACGAGCAACGAAATGTTTTCTTAGGATTATTATGTTAGCATAGAAGTAATAACATTATCCATACTTACTTAAGATCAGTTCTAGCACAATCAAGATTATCAGTCATTAAGTGTCCATTATTCACACATGTCCAGTTACCTTAGAATTTACGGAAGTTTGCATGTACTGCAGATTACAATTGCGCGTGCACTCGTAATGGTAATTTCCATTACATGATAACTTTAGTTCCTACTAAGTTAAGTTACATTCATTGTTTATTCTCTATGTCAAGTCATGTTTAGGCTAGTGCTTGGTAAACCCGGCCTGTTTGTATGGTACGAAGAGTTCAAGCACATGGTTATAGTCTAGGTACGGTGCCTAATTCTCTATAAACAATGGCTCTGATACCAATCTGCCACACCCCCTCAAAAGACGTTGCGGAAGCGACTTCGAGGGTGCGACCTTAATCGGGTCAGTAACATATGGTAACATCAGAGATTTCATTAACAGAATAACCATACATGCCCAGGTTCCATCCAAACACCTGCTCCAACTACTTAGTTACCTAAAAGGAAAATATGAGTTTGAAAAGTCAGCATAAAGCTGGTGAGTTCGTAGGGGAGTCTCGTCTATGTATAATAATAATCTTGTACCAAAATATGTTTTGAAACATGTTTAATAAACAATATATTATGTTCCAAAAGGGTTTGGTCTAATAGACCGTATGTTATCTTCATAAAACCGTTCGATAAATACTACCGTATGTTCTGAAATCCGTTGATAAACAGTATATTGTTTTAGGAAACTGTTAAGATAACTATAAGTTCGTCTCAAAACCATTCAGTTGTACAATATGTATATTCTGAAAACCGTTTAATAAACAGTATTGATATTCAGAAAGCTGTTCAAATAACCATAAATTACGTTGCAAAAACCATTCATCGTATAGTCTATTAAGTCATGAAACTGTTTCTTAGATACGTAGTCATACAACCCTTTTTTGTTGACATGAACAATCGGTTCAGTGTTCAAAGGTTGTTTAGTCTGATGTCTTGTTTCTCTCGTTCAAGTATATTCCATTTGGTAAATAGTAGTTATTCACAAATTATAGTTGTGAAAATACCCTCGAAGGGTTTTAGTCAAGTCAACTGTAAGTGGGTAAGTTCAAAATTCGGTCACGATAATTTGGAATGCCCTGTCAGTATATGCAACTATAGACATGTACAATTGTAAATTACATAAAGA
>WOUH02044714.1:0-11862 GCA_009936405.2 Stevia rebaudiana
GCTATTTCATCGCTATCGCTACGTAGCATATAGGTAGGTTGTCGCTATACCCCGCTATTCGCTATTGACAACTATGATATGAGTTGTAATCGAGTTCCACTTCTTTTCTTGAATTCTTGCAATCAGTTATTACCAATTGTTGCTTAGTATTCCAAGAAGTGTTTTATCATACTCAAGTTCAATATTTTTATATTTATATTTTTCAGGCTTTTCAGACGATTCAAAGTCGCCAAAAGAGACAAAAGCCGACACTCATTCTTCTTCAAGTAGCATGAGTAGATCTTCGGTGCTCATATTATGCATCGCAGTGGCAACAGTTGTAGGTTTATCATTTTTCCTTTTTAGGTTGTGGCAAAAGAAGAAACGCGAAGAGCAGTATGCTCGCCTGTTGAAGCTTTTTGAAGAAGATGACGAACTTGAGCTTGAACTTGGTCTTCGGGACTGAACTCATTAACATGTTGGAGGTAGCTTCTTTACAATTATTTTATTTGTTTGTTATAATTTCTTAGCAAATGTTCCCATTATATCAGCGAGTTTGTATTCTTTGCAGTAGTATGATTAATAATTCAATAGTCACTCGATAGGCAGTATTGTGAATTCACAATTGTCGTTGACTGCGATTAGTACTAACGAACTATAATCTGGTAAATGATAATATTAATGATTTAGTGGGTATGGGTTGAATTCTGATATTACTTTTTTATTTCCTTTTTAAAATTACATTATTGTATAAAACAATGCCATTTTTGTCACAGATGTGAATGGCAATTGTGGATCAGAAAGAAAATTTGGTGTGAAGATGTAGAGATGCCATGCTTTGGTGAGGAGCTTTAAATCATCTTACTGAAATTTGTATTGATAAAACCCAAGACACCATACTTCCCTTTTTTTTTTTTTTAATATGTTCTTTCTCTCAAGGGGTTTTTGTTATATAGGGAAAGATTATTATTCTGTGTGATATGTTTGAAGTCGATAGATGAATGCTTGTAAATTTAAAATTTGTGATTTGAAATGTTTAGGGTAATGGAAAAGTAATTGTCACCCAAGTGGTTGTATATCTTCTTTGCAACATTCAAACGTTTGTTTGTTTGTTATTGAGCCGAGGGTTTTTCTAGAAGCGGTCTATGTTTTCTTATGGATAGAGGTAAGATTTACTTACTTAACTAATAGCTTTGTTATGCGTGAGATTTACAGGGTACGGTTGTTTTCATCATTCATACGTTCGCCTTTCGGGCTTTCATTGATTTAGGTGACTTGGCAATGTCTCCATATCGACTCTCAAACCTACATTTGAGGTCTCAGGTTATATACTTCAGTCTCTTTTGTAAACCTTAGGTTTTTCGGCCAATACTTAGAAAAAAATTTCTTCTTTATGTCAACCCTAATTGTTGGTCTTAACAACCTCTTTAAGGATGCTTGCCAGAATCAAAATTTCCCCTTTCAAGATCCGACTTGTTTCAAAGTTTGCATCGTAAGGCTTCGTGTTAGCTTCTTTTTTTTATTTCAAATTTGTTATGGTATCGTGTAAATCACTTTAATTTGAAGTATGTCGATGATGCTTTCAAAAACTTAAATCACATAATTCACGAAGGGTAAAGAATGAGTGCATATCTGATATTTTTATAGTTATGAGGAAACAAGACCGAAAATATACTAAACTTTGCCTTTTATAGGTTTTGAACAAAAAGAATAGTTTGGTGAAACAACACAATACTTTGAAAGAGTGTGAGTTTTACGCTCAAAACGGTTACGGTTACAAGAATAAACTGGTTACTATCAACAGTATGTTGATAGTGATCATTTATATTTGTCTGCGGTAACTTTGTCATTTGTGGTGGTTGACTGGTTGGTGAGTTGTTGCTATTAAATTATGTTCTTAGTGCTAATAAAGAAGATCAAATTGATCTTTTTACTGGTAAGGGCAAATGTCACTCGTCAAATAGATGCCGGTAAAGTGCATTGCCCTTGTGAAATCTAAGGTTTGTAGATGCAGGTAATCAGGATAGTCTCAAAAGAGGGTAGACTTTATGACTTCTAACATGTATACCTTTACTAATATGTATTCCGATTATCTGTATGTAAATATTAATTAAAAAAAATTATGTGATAACACTAAATCACCAAACCTTGTTACAAAGATAACTTTACACGTAGATAATGAATATATGTTTTCCTTTACCAAATTACATTTCACAGGCAACGAGATATAGATTGCCTTAATAGGATTACCCCCAATTTTATAACTTTACACATAGATAATGAATATATGTTTTCCTTTACCAAATTACATTTCACAGGCAACGAGATATAAATTGCCTGAAATAAAATTACCCCCAAATTTTATTACACAAGCTATTTATCAACGTGACACTTTCCAAATTTCATCATTTGAACTTGTCAAATTATCTCGATGCTACCATCTTCAAGAGACACTAGCTCAGTGAGTCGTTGCATAAGCAACTCGAAGTCATCTTGGCTCTTGATGAGACTAAGTCGTGTATAACGATCTTTTGCACTAAATTGGCTTCCCTTACGGCTTAAGATTTTTCCTGCTTCTAGTACGGCACCACAGTCATGGTCTTCTTCCAGCTCACACTTTACCCACGCGTAAGCTACAATCATTACGATTCATTGTTATATTGCTCTGAATATAAAAATCAACGTAAATAAAAATAAATAAACATAGTATGTATGGTTTGCTAAAATTTCAGTTTTATTCTATGGGTATCAAAACTTACTCTTATAGTGTTAAACGTTCACACTTTATAACACATTTGGTTCTTGAGACTCAATTTTGAGACCAAATGTGTTATAACTGGCATGAGTCATATGAACCATATGTGTTTCAAAGTGTCACACTTTTGGGACCAAAACATCGAGGTAGTTGACTCTATAAATAACTTAAACTTACCAGGAGATGGTAGCCTAGTTTCATTGAAGAAATTGCAGTGGAGAGGATGTCTTTGTTGGATTGAGAATCTTGTAGACTTTGAGAAGACAAAACTCAACCGATCCCAACGATCTCTCATTTTCTTATACGAAAATTCGAAAAGCCGTTTTCCATCGCCTTCAACGGCTACTTTTAAAAGCTTCAAAACTCTTAGTTGGGTGTCTTTTGAAATCCCCAAATCAGCCACTGAGATATAATTTAAAACCTTTTCATATATGTCTTTATCTTTTATAATCGCCCACCTATAATCAAATACATATATGCTAATATGCATAAGTTGTTTATTACAAAATTTATTAGTATTAAGTAGAGATTGAAATAAAAAAAAAACAAGCATACCCAAAACGAGTACCCGCATGACCTGTGAGCTTAGAAAGAGTAAAGATCACGAGATCATGATCCGAAGGGCCGGTGATGGGTGTAAAATGTGGCCAAAAATAAGCATGATCGTATATTGTTTTCCCTCCAAGAACCGATTTCTTCAACTCTCCATCTGGATTGTTGGGTGAGGTTACAAATTCAATCACATCCATATTATTTGTCCCGTTATTTGATTGCCATGAGTTTGTGTCTCCTTCAAACTGAAAATTCTCTGAATTAAAGAACACCGTTTGAGTCTTGTACATCTATAGATCACCGAAACAACAAATCTAATTATTAGATAAGAAAACAAGTGTAACCAAACTCGTTTACTAGATATCCATAGGATGTAATGCCAGACAAGGAGTGCGGTTTAAACTACTATTTCTATCATTTAGTCGTGTTACTATCTAACCGTGGTCTGGTTGACCCCGATTATTGACCGTGGGCTTGCAACCCCAAGATGTCTCCAGTGGGATTTAAACTTGCGTCTCCACGAGAGAACGCAAGCTATCTACCACTAGGACGATCTTGGGATGTGTATCGATCTAATTATTAAATCATAAGCGAAAATCGAATGAAAACAAACTTTTAGTTAATAAAGCTTGTTACCGGATAGAATGGGATTGAAGCGAGCACGTTGGTAGGCGAAGAAGAGTTCCCGGATGAAAGTGCATATACGGCGGCGTTAAGGAGTTGGGTTGACCCGATACCGAAGACTATATACCGCCCTTCGGTAATTGCATTCCCGACAACTGAATGCATTTTACGGATGTAGATTTCGAGTTCTTTAGACATAAGAGTGTAGTCAGCATATCTGTAACTCATACGATGCCACCCTGATATGACAACTGCACTATCAGTTGCATGTTGCATCCAGAATGGCTCCAAGAACACAGGATCCCCGCTGCATCATAATCATAATTTTTAGAATTCGAATTGATGAAGCAGTGAGCATATGATTAATCAATACTATTGAACGTACGTGTATTGTTTATTAATTTTGGTTTGATCCGTAATAGATGATAGAATGGTGTAGTTAAATGAAGAGAAGCAGGAAGAATGAATTTTAATTATTGGAGTTTGAAATTTGTGAAAATATTATATATTTAAAATATATTATTAGGTAGTTTACTTGCATATAAACTCATGTTTTACATGTGTTGAATAAATATAATATGTTATAAATCACTAGCTTTTATAAAGATTTGTATGATAGATGTCGTCTCTTGTTATATATTGACATTTGAAATAATAATATTTTGAATTATGTATAACGAATAATAAAAATATAAAATTTATAATATTGTATTTTAAGATACCATATAATTTAAACCTTATTAATAATTTATTAAGTTTAATAAATAATTAAAAAAGATTTGATTGATATTTCAATATTTATAAAAAAGATTAATCCACAGAGGTAGCTAGTTAACCATGGATTTAGAGCTGTAAATGAACTTAATGAACGCAAACAGGTTATGTTTATATTCGTTCTTTAAGCTACGATCTAAAAACAAACAACACAAACACTTTAACACACTGATTTGTTTTCGTGTTCACTGATTAACAAATCAAACTTATTCGTGTTTGTTTATTAAAAGAATTGACATGTTCATGTTGAGTTAAGTTTTGTCATTAGTTAGTATTCTATATTTCAACGGTTCATAACATAATAGCAAATGAACATGAATGAAAAAACAAGCACCAACTGACCATTAACAATATTCAAAGTAAGTTTAGATATCATCATATAATTCCATGATATCAAACATTCTAACATTAAACATCCATAACCAAATTAAACTTTAAGAACTATTAGTTGTTTAGCAACGTTGAAAGCCAATAGCCGGAAAGTAAGTGATATCATATTTATGGATTCTTCATAGCTTGGCTAAACTTTAATTAGATGAGCAAATGAGCAAATATGGGATTAGCCTACTTGTTAGAGGCTCTTGTATCTTAGATGAGAGATTGTGGGTTTAATACCAAGCAATAGAAGAATTATTGGTGTGGTATTATTCTTTGACTTTAAAAATTACTAAAAGTGTCATTTTTTCAATCTTTTGCTAAGGTTTTTTTCTTTTCACTTAACAATGTTAAACTTTGATATTAACTTTGTCCAAAGGACAAGATTTGTAATGTTAATTTAAAGGACGTTATCTTTAATTTACTCCTTTATTTTTCTTTTATACTTTTTTTCACTTTATATTCTATATTTATCTAAATTTAAATTAATTACTAATTAACTTATTTTATCTCATATTTTATTTAAAATTTTTAATAAAAAATATTTCAAGTATGTTATTCTATAAAGATAGAATTAAATTACATTAATTTTTTTGAACGACGACAAACACCCGTACACTCGAGATGACATTGGCAAATACATTGTGCTTCCGTCCGAAAAACAAGAACATGGTGACCCGATTCACCCGTCATAATTCTTAAATCCTCTTGCTCATCCCAGAACAAATTTGTTTCAAATAAGACTCCATACATAAGCTTTAAGAAAAAGTAAAATGGCTACCATTGAAACAAATGTATTTTAGTTATTATAAAATTATATAATTTCTGTCCGCATACCTATGATACGAGTTAATAAATTTTCAATTTATAAAAGGATTTTAAAGAATTCTTAAAAGAACATTAAGGAACGACACAAACGTAATAATGAACATATATAGCTGAAGGAGACACATGTTTTTTATTCACAAGTGTACTGGCTTTAGAGCATTCGTATTTGGATCTCTATAATAATTCACTAAAAATACTATTTTTTTTCTCTTTGTTATATTAAATAATAAATTTTTATATCACTACCTTTTCTTTATTATATTTAATTAAATAATAATTTTTATACTTTTATCATTATACATTTCTTTTTCTTATACAATCAACCAATAGTTTTTTATACATTTATCATTATATTTTCTATCTCCAATTAACTTTAATAAACAATGTTTATATATATTTAGTGGTTTCATCAGTTTTTTCTATATATCTCTCTACTCACAACTATTTTCAACCAATCTTTACAATATAAAGATTTCACTCACATAATTTATAACGACTCAAATATAAATGCTCTTAAACGAACAAAATTGAATATAAGTTTGATAAATAAACAAACTTTTTTATTAGATGAGTTCGTTTCGTTCATTTTTTTAATTGGGAAAACACAATCATCTTAGGATGATTTAACACTAATCTTTAAACTAGACATGAAACACCTTTAAGAAAAAATTTATTTCTAAATCAAGATATGGTCATGTTTAATCAATCGGATGATACTATAACTAAATTCAAACAAATATGACATTGATTTTCGAAATCTTTTAAATGCGAATTTAAGAACCTGGTTTAAGTACTTTTTATGTAAACTTACAATAATTTTAATAATCTATTCGCGAATTGTGGAATAGTTTCAGAATCGACAGTTTGAAAATAACACTTTAAATGGGTGGACAACAATGTTTTGAATAGTATTATAATATCTAAAAATTTTCATATTAGAACAATATAATAAACTTTTGTGTCATAATCATTAATATAAATACAACTTGAGATTTTTAACATTTAGTGAAATTTAATTGTTGACTAAATAAATCCAAAGAGATTATGTCATATTTGATCTTTGACGTGTAAACTTAATAAAAATATCCCAAAGATATTGACATTTTTCCAATTTTTCTAGAAACAGACTTAAAATTGATATAGAATCTAGTTTTATACCCTTAAAACTGATATAGAATCTAAATGTATATACTTAAAACAGACTTAAGTAGGTTTTGTCAAGGTTTCTTGAAACAAGTTTTTATTTATTATTTATTCAAAATGTTTATTAAATGAATGGACACATCACATGTAATATATAATCTTGTAGGTCAGGCTACAACCATGCCAGCAGAAGAGCATGCGATGGAAAACTCCCATTGATTTTCCCACCTTGCCCTATAGTTAATTATAATATACGTATATGTATATGTATAATTTTAATTATTCGTTTATGTATGATCTTATCTGGTTAATTTTTAAAACCGTTGTAGCTAGAGTGCAAACAGTGGCCGTTGAAAAAGAATAGTTCAAACAGTGGACCAATTAAGACGATTAATTCGACAACAAAATATTTTTGAACGATTTGTATAATAATTGTATGGTTGATTAACAATAATTTGAGAAGAAAATATCACCTATCAGCATCTGCAGCACATTCAAGAGATAATTCAGAGCAATCAGTTCCACCATAGCAATCGTGGCACTCACAAACAGGTTGTCCGTGAGTCACCAACCCGTCAACGTAAGCTCTTCCATGGCCGGAGCAAAAGATTCCGGCAACTGCTTCGGCTTCCTCAGCTGCTTTCTCACTCCAAGTCAACGATGACCGTTGACTTATCCCATGATTCTTCTCTCCACCAACGTAAAGATTTATGCAAAATAGTATATGCACAGATATAGAAATTAGTAAACAAAACCCATAAAAATATTTCTTCGTTTTCTCCATTCTTTTTGGTGGAGGTTTATGTTTTCGTCTTTGGAGATGCAGAATGAAAGGGGAAATTAACGTTGTGACTTTCAAATTGGATAAAAACGACTTTATCGGAGGAAAAATCAAAGACAATGGGCGACCGGATGATAAGACTCGAGATGAAAATTTTGAAATTTAAAATAGGATTAACCTACTGACCAATGCTTTAAAAACTGATTTGAACCGAACGGTGATAGTAAATTTCATCTTTTAAGTGATCCTGAGATTAAGTCATTCAACACTCCAATGTCCGAAATATATCATATACTTTTTATTAACCTTTGTTAGGAATTTTAGTACTTTAAATTTGTTTTTGGGTGGTTGTATTTTAATTATGGATTAAATTTTGAGTTATTTTTTTAATGAAATTATGTATTTAATATTTTTTTTTTGAGTTTAAGTTGTAGTTTATAAAATTATAGGGTTAACTAGTCAGGTCGGTTTAACCGTCCGGCACAACCCGGTTCAACCGGTTGAACCATTTTTTTAACTCAATCCGGTATGATTAAAATACCGGTTTTTAAAACATTGGTTATAACAAAAGTATGTTTAAAGAGTATTTGTGTTGGTTAGACAGTTTAGAACAAATGATTCTCACAAGCACATGAACATAGGGTACATGGAGTGAACATGGGGAGAAGCAGGGAGCACCCCGACCAGGGGTACTAGGGTACAAAAACCGGCTCAAAAACGTCACAAACCGTCAAAAAAATGCCTTGAAAATCGGTTCCAGCGGTTAAAAAAAAGGCTAGTTTTTGTGCAGACCGGTCGAACCGGTTTAAGAGGAACCGGCTCCGGTTTGAAACTGGTTTGGAACCGATTGCAACGTAAATCTTTGGAACCGGTGTGGAACTGGTGGTTTTTTATCATCCCAAGCGGTAAAAAAAAATGCCTTAAAAATCGGTTCCAACGGTAAAAAAAGGGCTAGTTTTGGTGCAGACCGGTCTAAGAGGAACCGGCTCCGGTTTGGAACCGATTGAAACGTAAATCTTTGGAGCCGGTGTGGAACTGACGGTTTTTGAGGAACTGAGACCGGGTTTTTGGAACTGGTTCAAGAACCGATTTTTTGCCCCACGTATACCCCACCCCGAGTTCGGCAACTTCGGGAACACCGTCCCCCAGGTACGTGGCGGGATCGGGTGGGGGAGAACAAGCCGGGTGAAGCCAAATGTGGGGAATTAGAAGATAGCCGTTGAATAGTTGATTTCGGTTAAATCATTCTCTTATAAGGCATTCCGAAAAAAATGACACGTGACATTATCTTGATTTTTCAAATTTTTTTTATTATTTAAATTAATTAGATTAAACTACACTTTTCATCATTGAGAATACAGTACATGTATATCTAGTTATTTTGAGAATACAGTATATGTACATCTAGTTGTTTTGATAATACAATATATGTATATCTAGTTGTTTTGAGAAAACAGTTGCAGCAGATCAACAACCTATAGAATAATAAGATGTTGCATTACATTGTAAATCAAAAGACGCTCCATGTGTAAGACGATTAGTAGCCCTTTAAATTACACAAAAGCAGCAGATCATATATGAACAGAAATATAAATTTTGAAAGTCGATGTAAAATTTAACATAATCAGCAAATTAAATTTAATCAAAATGATAAATGTTGTAAGTCCATTCAAATTGAACTAATAGAAGTTTCCTTGTCAACTCTTCATTAGATTCCTCATTGTCATCAGGAACCGGCACCAAACCGGTCCGAACTGGTGGTTCAAAAACAGGTTAGGAACCGGTCAAAAACGACCAAAAACCGTTCAAAGCCAACAAAAAAACTGGTTATGAACCGAACCGGTTTTGACTTTTGTTGATCGTATCCGAAACCAGTTTGAAACCGGTTAAGGTTCCAAAAAAAACCGGTTTGATCACACATCTATTATAAACTCCAAAACCTACGTTAATACTAATGAGCCCAATATATATTTCTATACTACTCATTTACTAGGTTCGGTTGGTTCTTCACGTGCCAAGCACCCACTCGTGGCAAATTTTTTTATTTTATTTATTTATTTTTTTGCTTATTAAAAAAAACTTTATGAACGACGGGACCTTATTTTTCTAAAAAATTCAAAGTATGTGTTAATTGAGCGGCAAGGACCTTGGCTTTTAATGTGTTGGATGTGGTTTTGAGTCTGGTCACTACGTCTGTTTTATATTTGTTTTCTAAACATAGTTTTATTTTTTATTTTTATGTTAAATTACGTTTTCTGAATTTTTATACCGTAACGTACTTACTAAGGTTGTTTAGTTATTCTTTGGGTGGTCAATAACTTCCATCTCTCCGGTCTACAACAACGTTTTACTTTTAACTTTAATTACGTTTTTTATACTTTTAACATAAATTTTTTTACTTATAACTTTAATTTAACCATGTTAATGTCATCGCTACTCATGGAATAATTTTTGCAAGCATGTGCTTAACCACATCAATTTCATCATGCCGTAGTAACACGTGTGTCATATTTACTTTTCTTATATTTTTTTTTCTATTAAATTATGTTTTTAAAATTCTTATTCCACAACATACGATCCATATTAGTGTTCTCCGTTTAGCTGCGGGTACCTTTGTAGTAGATCAACACCTTCAGATATTAAGTCGAGGTCATAGTCAGTTTAACGACTCGGTAAGTTTTAGGATATTACATCGGAGTGCCAACTTTGTATTACAATCGTGAATTACGACACTGGTACTGAAAATTTTCTAGCCCCGCTGCGTAGTGCGGATACTAAAACTAGTTAGTCTCAATCGGTTGTTGTAACAGATACACTATTCTTGGATCTAACCATTTAAACAAGAGTAAATTGCAGAAAACGTCCTTTAAGTTTACACCGTTTCGCATCACATGTCCTTTGCCTTTAAAATTGACAAGAATCATCCTCGATATATCAAGAAACTGCGCGCTTCGTCCTTTAGCCTAACAGCCGTCTAAAAATTCCGTTAAAAATCACCACGTGCCGCCCACATGAGGGCATAATGGTCCAATCGTCTATTCTCTTATTTACCCCCTTTTTATATCAGTATTCCCTCCAAAAACCAACCGTAAAAGTCGTCTAGGGTTTTCTGCGATTTTGGGAACGAAGGAAGCAGTGATAATGGTTTTCTGCGATTGTGGGAAGGAAGCAATCGTTCTAACATCATGGACGAGGTGGAACCCAGGTCGACGGTTCTATGCTTGTCCCGATCAGGTTTATTTTTATTTCCTGGAGTAATTTTAGATTTGTTGGTTGTTTTAGGGCTCAAATGTCCAATTCGTTTTGTTGTTCTTGTTTTACAGGGCTCAAATTGTCGATTCATTGGATGGTTAGATCAAAATCCGTGTCAGAGATGTTTGGACATCATCCCAGGCCTTTTAAGATCGAAGAACAATTTGGAAGTTGCAAAATCAAAGATTGAACTTGAAAAAGCCATGCTTCTAAACATGTTGAATGCAAGCCAAGCTAGAGCAAATAAGTTGAAGAAGATTTTATTTTTTAGTTGGATAGGTTTCATAATTTATGTATTTTGGGTTTAAGTTGTTGACTTATATTTTGATGGTGTAGTTATTGTAATGTATTTTGGGTTTAGGTTTCATATTTTGATGGTTTCATAATTTATGTATTTTGGGTTTAGGTTACATATTTTGACACCAGAAACAAAATTCCACATCAGTTTGTTTCACCAGAAAGTGGTATAAACCATAAAGTGGTATAAAGTGTGAAAACCAAAATACTATCATGTGGTATAAACCAGAAACAATGAAAACCATAAATTGTGAACACCAGAAACTTTGAAAACCATAAAGTGGTATAAACCATAAATACTAGAATATTAAACTAAAATTCCACATCAGTTTGTTTCAGACATCACATACATCAAACATCAGATAAAGACAAACTAAAAAACCAAAATACTATCATGTTCCACTTTTCCAGCATAAACAAAACAGATAAAAGATCCTTGAAACCAAACAAAATCCTGCAACTAGCTTCTTTCACCTTGACCTTTGCAAGTTCTTTTGTTATG
>WOUH02044763.1:0-11860 GCA_009936405.2 Stevia rebaudiana
GCCCCTGCTTTAATCTCTATCCTTATATATATATACACCAGGTTATAAAACCGTATAATACATTGAGTTATATAATTAAAACTTAATTTTTAATCATTGAATTTTTAATCAAGGATCCAACCATGACTCGACTGAGTATCTCACCCATGATCAAACCAACCAACCCCACTATTTCCCTTAGAGATCCCAAGTGGCGAAGTGCCATATATAGATTCCAAATATAACACTCTTCTTCAAAAACATACATGGGATCTTGTTCTGCGTACATCTCAACATCCATTGGATTCAAATGGGTGTTTCTAGTAACACACAATCCGGATGGTTCGATTTCGAAATACAAAGCCCGCCTAGTTGTCGAAGGTTTTCATCAACAGATTGGCCTGGACAACTTTGACACGTTTAGTCCGGCCAACATCCGCACCGTGTTATCCATCGCCTTATCCAAAGATTGGCCGTTACAAAACTTTATATAGTAAATCTTTGCAATTATTTTGGTTGGATGGGTGTTTGAGAGATACTTTGTCTCTTGCAGTTGCATGGGACGTGTTTGAGTCCCTTGTTTAATTAGTGACTAGATATGGTTTAATAGTGAAGAAGAAAAAGACCGTAAGTTTTGAGAATCAAATTTATAAATATTAACAAACCAGATGGACCATTCATGTTTCAGATATTCAAAGAATCAAACAACAAGAACATGAATTGAATATGTAAGAAACTAGGAACGTTGACTTTTCTGATTCATATAATCGAAGATGAATTCTTTGATTACAGACATCGACATGTTTGGGTTAATATAACCCTATTTACAGTTTTTAACTATGGTTTCTAACAAGTAACAACTAGTACTCTATACCTTACATATTTACATAATAGACATATAACATAGACTTTTGATTATTTAGATAAGTGACCCACTAACTTCTCAAACTTGGGTTAGAGAATTATATGGCTAAAAGTTTGATTTATCAATCAATTATATTTCTTTGTTGATATACAAGAATCTGGTTATAGTTAACAATAAAAATGTAACTAAAAACATTCACAAGACGTGAACATTATTCAGTAGTGAACTTTAAATCATTTATTCGCCACAAATTCAAATATTCCAAAGTACATTATTAACAATAGTATGTGGAACGGTTACGATTGTATCCACCACAAATTATTCTTTTATTATTAAAAGCAAACAAGCTTCCAAACGTAACCTGCCCCTGACCCAAGATGTTATGACGATCAAATTATCCTGCAGAAATGAAATACCACTCTTTTTTAAAAATCTTAAAATGAAATATATATATATATACATACATGTGTCACTAGTTGTAATATCAATGGTCACTACCAAAAAATAAGGCTATTGTAACTTTTATTTTTCACAAAAGGTTGCATTAGGTGGCGTGACATTAGATCTAATGCAGCTTTTTTATTACATAATGCAAATCTTTTTGAGACAAAAAGTTACATTTTAAAAAGTTGCAATTGGGAAAAAGGTTGCATTAAGTCATGAAAAGGTTGCATTAGATCTAATGTAACTTCAGCTAATGCAACTGTTTAATCAATAAAAAAGTTGCATTATGCTAATTTTGTTGTAGTAGTGGTACCTGTAGTGGCGGTGGTGGTGGCGGTGGTTGATGAGGATGGCTTATCAGATGATGGGATGACAACCCCGGGCCACGAACGGCACATACAATGCTTGCCCTTCTCTATGCTCGCATAGATCGGTTTGAGATGGTCCCCGCAACCACCCCAACCGGTGTTTCCACACTTCTTGCAAGCAACCTTGAAACACATTGTTTCTGACTTTTTTTATCTACTAGTGTTGATATGTATATGATGTTGCTTGCAACCCAATTTTGACCATTTACATATTTATAGGAGTTGAGACTTGAGAGAATACGGGTACTTTGTTAGCATCGATTGTAAAGCCTGTAAGGTACATAGTAGATGATGAAGATAACGATTTTCGTTGGGGTTATGTGTATGTCATTATTATAATCAGATGCTTCATGCTTCTTGATCTTTTTTGGAGTTTCTTTAATTGACAGGTCTTGAAAATTGAAATACCTTGAAAAAGGCAAAAATACGTTGCCTAGGAAACCAATGATTTTACATAAGACTGAACGAACAAGAGAAGGCAACTATTAAGCAAGTGAATATTAATTAAAGGAGCAAGTGTGTGTGTATAGTGCATACCATTCTAATTTAAATGTAAATGGAAAATGTATAATTGTAACAGATTATAAAAAAGACAAAATTACATGTTTCATCCTTTTTATATACAGATAAAGAATACTTTTCAATCCTAATATAAATAATTACATAGATAGGATACATGTATTATGTGAACATGATCTTAGAGAGTTAACCAAAAAACTAAATATGAGCCCTTCATTTTTCAAACTTAACCATTCATTTAAGATGTGTTACACAGTATACATATGTGTTACATAGTGTACACATGTGTTACACTGTGTATACACATATGAAAATGAAGGGCTCAGATTGAGTCACTTATAAAATGAAGGGTCCTGATTAAGTTTTTTAGTTAATTCTCTATGATCAGGTTTAGATAATACACACCCTTAGATCATACTATCCATTTGTAAGGGTTGTCACGGGTTTTATCATT
Organism: Stevia rebaudiana; assembly: GCA_009936405.2. Taxonomy (NCBI): domain Eukaryota; kingdom Viridiplantae; phylum Streptophyta; class Magnoliopsida; order Asterales; family Asteraceae; genus Stevia; species Stevia rebaudiana. The sequence goes on from WOUH02044763.1 coordinate 2,630, forward strand.
CTCATGATAGCTGATAGTCTGACAATATAATTTCTTGTAGGACATGCATACCTTTTTATTTCCCAAGTCACGCTATCAACACTATTGGAGATAGAGGATATATGGGGAATGAAAGAGTGTTTAGGAGTTAAATCTAACATTTTCTAAATAGGTTTAATGAGTTCAATTCGTATTATTATTATATGTAGGATTTTAAGGGCATTTGATATGTAAGAATGTTATAGTTTCTTTTTTTTTTTTTTTCTATTATTGTTTTGAACAGCAACTATAAAAACATATCAGAACCAACAACATGAGCACGGAGCTAGAGCATACAAGGATACAAGAGAAATCAAAAACCAATTTAAGAGATTAGTCCATGTTGTTGAAACATATATAAACCATTCGTCCATTTCCATATTTGCGATAACGTTGTATAGACGATCGCCATTACCACATTTCCATTGCTATAGTTGATAAGCATCGAGAGCCCATAGTTTTGATGCTACTTGACATTAGAACCATATGGAAATGAAGGTAGACTCCACAATTTTGTAAATTTTTAAGGTCCTAGCTTTTCGGTGTGTTTAAACAATACAAAAATTAAGTTGTTTAAATTCTAGCACAACCGTGACACCGATAACCCCTGATTTAGCCAAGTCACAAAAGCACGGTCGTAGCACGGTCGTATCCCTTTTTAACACGATCGTGCCCTTAAGAATCCTTTAGATTTGGCTAAGTCCAAGAAGCACAGTCGTGCCTCCTCTATCATCATCATCAGCGTACTCAGTATATCTCACCTAAATGTATGGTATGAGGAGGGTAAGATGAAGACAAGTCTTACCTCTACCCCGTAGAAATAGAGATGATGCTCCCACTGAGACCCCGCCTCATGATGTCTAATTAACCGTCAACCCAGCGTTTTTAACGTTACTTTTACAGAAATAAGTAAAATAACGTTAAATTAGTGCAATTTTACTTTTACCTTTTGAGGGTTCACATATTTATATATTATATGTGCGCTCACTGCAAATCTATTAGTGCTAACCAAGATTTATCCAATTTTGGTGAATATATTAGTTTTGAACCATGCCATTAGGAGTACGACCAATTGGAGGAGGGAAGTTTCCGGGTCAAAGCCGCATTCGTTTTGGATCATTTTGAGGGAAAATTTATAACTTTGCTGTGTATTTCTTGGTTCGAATATTAGACTCACCATATAGTTTTTGGAGGGTGGAGATGATGGTTTTAAGCTTTAGGATAGGGGTGGGGGTTTAGGTTTTTTGCGGTGGGGGCTTAGGTTTTTTAGGGCGGGAAAAGGTTCGACGAGACGGTTCCAACGCCGCTATTTGAGCTCGATGGGGTATGTTGCACTTTTTTACTATAAAGACATCTTTTTAGCATAACCTCACCCGTTATTATGAATTATAAAATGAAAAACGTGAAAATAAATTGTGTTTTAAATAACACTCTTTCAATAATAAAGATGATGATCTTTTAGAACCTATGATGCTTTTATATACTCCTAGGTAGCGTTTGGTACGTTTGAATGGAGGCTGGAATAAAATGAGTCATTACGTTGGAATGAAATAAAACATGTTTGATTACACTTAGGAATTGAATGTTTCATTACTTAAGTAATGCGATTTCTTCTCATTTAATGATTTTCATTCCTTGAGGGAGGGGAGTTTTTTTTTTCATTCATTTCCATGAAGCAATGATCTGATCAATGATCCAACCCATGACCAGATTCATGACCCTACCCATGACCCAACCCATGACCCAAACCATGACTCGAACCATAACCCGACTCATGGCCCAACCCATGACCCGACCCATGACTCGAACCATAACCCGAATCATGACCCAAACCACGACCCGACACATGACTCTAACCATAACCCGACTCATGACCCAACCCATGACTTGAACCACCAAACCATGACCTGACCCATGACTCGAACCATAACCCGACCCATTACCCAACCCATGATCCAATCCATTACCCAACCCATGACTTGAATCATAACCCGACCCATGATCCAAACCATTAGCAGAGTCATGACTCGAACCAAAACCCGACCCATGACACAACTCATGACACACGACCCACGATCAAACCATGACCCGAACCACAACCTAAACCACAAACCGGCCCATAAGTTGAACCACGACCCGATCCATGATCCGAACAATGAGCGACCCAAATTGTATTTCATTCCTTTAACTTTTTCTTTCTACCAAACAACAATGATTCATTTCATTACCACTTCTAATCAAACATGACAATGGTATGGTAATGATCCATTTCATTACCTCGTCCATTACATTACCTCGTGTATTTTATTCCCTCGTTCATTCCATTACCTTATACCAAACATACCCCCTAGTGTCTATATTACAATCCAAACTATTACTAAAATATAACAACAAAGTATGAAATAGTTTTTATTAACGCACTCTAGGAAGCACAATGAAAAAACTTTTTATTATCGGTTAATCCCATAATGGCATAAACGACGTTATAATTTAATTGTTCTAACACGATTATAAAGAATAAATATCCTTGCCATTTATTGGTTTCTTAGTTAGGCCGGTATATTTATAAGTAGTCAAGTCAAAATAATAATGATTAAGAGTTTCTTTTTAAGTATTAGTTTATGAAAAAAAAAAATAGAGATAATAGATCATACGTCAATGTACCCGTCCCATAGTAGATCATACGTTGATTTATCCGTTAACGGACGGATATAAAACTAGTTTCATTGAGTGCAAACAATTTGTGTTGGACTGGACTATACATTTTATATTCAAAACATAGGAGCCCAAACTTTAAGCGCCTAAAATATTTTAAGTTGGCGGTTGACCCATAAATCATCGGATTGGATCCCGATAAATAGAAATAATTTGAATTAATCCAAATAAACTAAAAAAAAAGGAATAAAAAAAAAAACTAAATAACATTCTCTTTTAACCCTTTCCTTTCCGTTATTTGTTCCTAAAAATTCATTCTAATAGTTTAATAATTTAAATAAAAAAGACTTTAAATCTTATCCAAAAATCAATACCCCATCTCAAAGTAACCCATAAAAAAAGTCGTCAACCTAGAGCCTTAGCAAAGTTTGGGCTTGACTCAGCCTCTTAGAAACATACTGAAAAACTTTTACCAAACTCCCACAAAATATTATCATGCGTTGTTACAAAATATAAACAATGATATTGTATATTATATTTATATTTATTGTAAGGAAACTTTAATGCTAAAACGATAACGAGATATCCACGTGATTCGATCGATATACCTTTCACGGATATTACGGAGTTGATAAAATGTAATCTATATAAGTTATCTTATTAACCATATGTAGTTATCTTTACTATGTGTGTATATATAGGCTAAAAGGTTTATAACTTCAACCATATCAAAGTATAAAAAATTGGTAGTGGCCGGGAAGTCAGAGAGGTTTTCAAAGGGGTATTCCAATTGTAAGATGATGATGATCATGTCAAAAGTATATGGTGTTATGCATAGAACCCTCCTTGTAGTTTATATATTTATCAATTATCACCTTAATTAAGTTCAATAATCCCAACAATGAAATTATAGTCAAACAACTTGCTTAGATAATGACTAATCAATTAAGGTCTGTCAATATTTTTCCATGAAAATATTCATATTTTTTTTATTAATTTGACTTACAGTCGAGATTAATATATATAATTTTATCGGAAACTTTATGATAACACTATAAGAGAACTCCGGACATGATCATCATCATCTAACAATTAGAGCACCACTATTGTATTTTAGCCGTTTAAATTCTATGCTATTGAAGCGACTTTTTAAAACTTGTTTAAGTGAGAACTTGAGCCGCTCAAGTGTGGTGTGGAGTGAGGTTTTTTATATTTTAATAATTAAATCTTTTGAATTTTAGAAGGTTATATTTTTCGGGTGGTGATGATGAAGTGTACCACCAACTTATGAATATGAATAGTTAAATATTTTCATTGTTACTTGGAAAAGTTTGAAAGTTTATATGATAGTGAAGCTTATCATAAATATGTCGGTCTTTTACATAAGGAGTATTGTTTCCATTGGAGTTAGTTTAAGGTAGAATTGTTAATTATTGTCAGACTAATTAGTGTATAATTATTTCGGGTAAAATATCAAGTAGTTAAAGAGGTAGATGGTCGTGTGCGTTGCTAGTTAAATAAAATTGGTTCTTATAGTATGTAACTTCAAAATATGATCAAATATGTTTTGTAATTGTTTAGTTTATATACTTTGAGGTTGTGATCGAGTTTTGTTTGTAGCCAGGTGGTTTTTTTTATGCTTTATTTGGATTTGTTGTGATTCGTTTTAAAGATTCTTGGTATTTTGTCTAACATCTTGCTAGTTTCGTGTTTTTATGCTTTATTTGGATTTGTTGTGATTCGTTTTAAAGATTATTGGTATTTTGTCTAACATCTTGCTAGTTTCGTGTTTTTAACAATGTTGAAGAAGGTGTTATGCGTTAGTTAGACGGTGAGGTACCACATAGGGATTAATCGGGTGTAATCGGGATTAATAAGAACTAGACGTACGTATTGGAATTTAATATGTAATTATTCAAAATTATATATATATATATTATATATAGGCAATATTTATATAAAATATAAAAAAATTAGTTATATTTTTATAAATACTTTAAAGATTTTGACCAATTTTAATAGATTTTAACCAAAATTTGACTAATTTTGACTTTTTTAACCAATTTTGACTAGTTAAAAATCGAGGCACATGGCTGGAGCCTAACGCCTAGACGGCCGCCTATGCCGATTTTTATAACACCGGTTTTTAATGAAATTTCTTTATCATTAAAAGAATTTAACTTTAAAATATTTTGTAACCTTTGAATTTCATTAATTACTATATAGTTTAAAAACGAAAGTTTTGGTTAGACACAAAAACACTATTCAATATTTACAAGAGCTTATGCATGCTATACAAGCTTCTTATGCACACATATATATACAATCAATATGTATCTATAGAATGACAGAGAAAACGAGACTCTACACTTCACGACTTCACGACGACACATGTTTAACGATAACCCCAGAAGCATGTCTTCCTTCTTCCTTAGCATGCCACCGGATTCTTTTTCACTTTCTTTTCTTCTGATCCCTTCACGTTATTCCTTTTCTTTCAGAAGATGTCGATCTCTTTAGCATCAGAGAAACCCTAAAATGGGTTTGTGTTCTACGAGGATGAATCTATTTCCGGAGTTACCATGAACCCTAATTTCTGATTGGTATACGTGCTTAGATATTTGCCTGATCTGATTTGGTTTATGTGAATCAGGTTTGTGTGGGTGAAGAAAGCTTGCTTATTTATGTAATTAGGTCATCAACTAACGATCTATTTGCTGCTTCCTTACTATAAATATAATCTCTAATCGCTTTATGTGCTTAGATGTTCGCTTATTTTGTACATTGCTTATGTGAATCAGGTTTTTATTGGAAGAAAGCTTGCCTATTTGAGTAATCAGGTCATCAGGTAAGGTTAATTTTTCTATACGATTTGTCATTTATAACTAATCCGTAAAAAAATTGGGTTGAAATAATGATTTTTGTGTGACATTCAGAATAGGAAGAACATCATCATTTAAGTGATGTTATTGTACAAAAAATAAGCGACTTTAACTTACTTAATAACAAACAATATGTATACAAATACATAACCTTGATAATTTTCTGTTTATGTTACTATTGATCTTAAATTTCTAGATTAATCATCAAATGCATATGACAGATCTGCACTGTGTAAGTTCAATAGATTATCATGCTTGTTACTGCATGTTTGTTGCATTTTTACTGCATTTTTCATTTTATTTACTGCCCTTTCTCAGAAGTTTACTGCATTTTAACTACATATTTGTTTCTTTAGATAAATGTGTTCAAGAGATTTGAAAGTTTTTTAATACCAATTGATGTGGCTTTCAGCTCATTTGACCCGTTTCACTTTTAGGTGTATTTTGAGTCAATTGTTTGTTAGTATCGAAAAGATTTTTTTTTGTCATATCTAGTATGTTAATAAGAAAATTAAAACTGACCCCACCCAAATTACTTAAACGCATAATCAAAATTGCGTGTATCAATTGTAATTTGAGTAGAAGGAACAAGAAGCTCACCAAACAACAATTTCATAGGCATAGAAAACAAAAAGAACTACACAAGAAATCTTAGCAAATTACTTACGACTCTATCAAAGATACATAATATATAATCATACAATATATGTCAAAACATGATAAGGTAATATATAAACTGTGAATGAATTACACAAATTTGATTATGGAATTTGCAAAACATAAGACATTTCGGATGTGGTTTAAGTCGTTACTACTCTCCAATCAATAAGAAGCTTCCTATTTATTTCTTCTCTGATCATACCCACCAGCATGCTTCCTCAAATCGTCAACAAAGTGATCGGTTGGCGGTACATCATATTTCTTCTCCTCATCTCCGGCAACCGCCTGTTTCACCTTTTGTGTAGTATCCTTCGTGACATCCCAAACATTATCCAACGTCTTTTTTGCGATATCTCCGATATCTAATCCAGTTTCCATAGCTTTCACCACTCCTTGTTTCACCGAATCAACCACGTAACTCCTCGTGTCATTGTCGTCGTTTTTCTCCCTTCTTTCAGAGGTTGAATTTGACGGATTTGCGGTTGTTTTCACGACGTTAACGCGCTGGTCAGTTGCACCAGATGATGATATTGGTGGCATCCCAGATGCTGATTCTCTTATATCATCAACTAAGTTTGGATCCTGTGTATATGTAAATAAAACAAACAAATATATCCTATTAAGTATAAATATTCCTCTCTTGCTAAATATCAACCATTTTAAATGATTTAATTAAATAGCAATAATATATTCTTTTTATCTTAATATTTTATGAAAAATAAAAAACTATAAGAAGAGTTTTATTATATTTTATTTTAAAAATTAATTTATTAAATCCGTATTGTTCGTTATTTATGGTTTTTAAATTTTTATTTATTTCAATGACCAACCACTATGATATCCAAAATAAAAATCTTTTTATAAACTACTAATTTATAAGACGTGACTTACATTTACTCAACTTATTCAACTTGTGTATTAATACATGTTTTAATAAACCGCAAGGTTTCAGGTTTAACACCGGGCAAACATAACTATTTATTTTCTAATTTACGAGCAAGATAGTTTGTTGTTCAAAAAAATTTTACAAGGTTTAAAACCGGGCAAACATAACTATTTATTTTCTAATTTACGAGCAAGATAGTTTGTTGTTCAAAAAAATTTTACTAATTGATAAGAGGAGGTTTTTAATTTTTGCTAGGGTGCTCACGGCTAAATTTTAATGGGTTCTAGGTCTTAGTTGATTGTTTTTTGTTTGATTTCAAGATTTACATATAAAATTAACTTCATTCTATGAAAGTATTGAGAGAAGTGTAGTCTACATGAACTAAAAAAAATAGACACAAATGTCTCGGGGAACGTAAAAACTCAAAGTAGCACCAATCAAGGTTACAAAAGACGCTAGGCGCTCCTATGTCGGTCGATTAGAGAATTTGACGTAATCGAGGAGCATTCAAATGTAGTCGGGGAGTACTCGGGTGTACTCGGACAACAAAATCGGCTAATCCCCTCGAAACACCTCTTTATAGCAAGTAAGTGACCTTGGAGACCGACTTTTGCAACGGTCACAACAATAACTCAACAAAGTGCTTCAATCTTAATTTCAAACAGATTTGAAAATAAAACTGATTGGTTAACACCTTAGAAAACAGACATGATGTACTTTGTTTAACTAGTTGAGTTAATTAGAATAGATAATCAAATACAAATAGCCTAAATTAATTAAGCAAGTAAAATATTCATTTAAATATCAGTGGTACCGATTGAAAATTTAAACAAATCTTTGGTTACGGTTTAAAATGTTTGAAACCGAAAGAATAAAATCAAATAATAACTTTGATTGTGTTATGGTCTTAAACCGATATGAACACCTATAGCTTTTAAGACAACCCGGCTACATCGACCACAAATGTAATTCAAACTATAAAAAGTTAAAAACCATATATTTATCAATAATTGTGATTTAATTAGGTACCTTGTAGTTTGATTGGGTAGATACTGAGTATAAGTAGAAAGATGGATGAAGCTTTTGGCTAACGGTAGATTGGTGAACGTTTTTGTTAACGGCGAATCTGATAGCTCTTCCGTACATTGCTGCTGATATGTAATCGTGTGTGTATGATGATGTTTAAATAGTGAAACAAAAAAACGGTGGCGACCTCTAGACGGTGATACGAAATAACCCACGTTCATGTGGCGACACCTGGTTGTCACGTGGCATAGATGTGTTGCACCTCTCATTAAGGCCATTTTTTTGTATTTTTGCTTACCTTTGTAATAATCAAGTTAACATACGTTTCGTATATTATATAAGTATATTCTAGTAATTGTTTGATAACTAGATGCATAGTGATGAATTTTCCTGCGGTACTTTTCTGTATTCTACTGTTAAATTATATAATATTGTATAGTAGTTTAAAACCCGTGTATTACACGAATTTACATAATTAACAACAATTTTTTTTTTCTTTTGGAATGTTGTATATATTAAGTTATGTTGCAAAGACTCAAAATAAATTAATATTTAACACTTCTGTGTCTCTAATTTATGGTTTGAGTTAAAGATTATTCAATAAAAACTTTTTAGATATAGAATTCCTTAAATTTAGTTAGTAATTATACAAATAAAAGAAAAGTAAATTTTAAACATAGTAAGTTGTAGTAATCGTCTCTGATATTTGTAAGGCTTAACAGTTTTGTCTTTAACGTTAGGGATGATTTTTGTTAAGGGTAGACTGAAACTGTTAATCATTGCAAACCTCATGGATGGAAAGTACTGTTTACTATTTTAAATGTATACGATAAATATTTAGATATTAATATATTTAAATGATTTTAAAATTTAAAATCTATTTTAAGATCAATATTACCCAAATATGAGTTAATAATGATTAAATTAAATAAATCATAAAATTTTAAAAAAGTAAGAAAATGTCATGTGGCATTTTTAGAATGCTTTATTAGATATATAAATAGGAGGCAGATCCAATACATATATATTTTATCCTACATAACGTAGGATACAATCAGATGATGACACGTGTAGAAAGAGAAAAGGGTAAAAACGTAAACAACA
>WOUH02044794.1:0-11855 GCA_009936405.2 Stevia rebaudiana
AGGGTTGACCAGGTCAACAGGGGTGTGAGTTAAGGGAATTGGCACAAAAGGTCCCTCTCAGTTTTAGATTTTAAAAATTGGACACCATGTCTCATTTTAAGTAGAATTTAAGTTTGATTTCTTATATTTTGGCCACAACTTTGTTTTGAATGGTTTTTTAAATGTCTTATTTATATAAAACTTTTAAATTATCTTATTTTCTTTATATTCATATATATCAATGCATAAATAATAACTTTTATATATTTTGTTTAAGTTTAATTATTTGTTTGTTTAAATCCCATGAAATTCTTATAAATTGTAATATTATTTATAAATTGGAAATTATTAAATGAAAAATCTCGGATGTTACACTTGTTTAATCCATTAAACACCAAAACAATGATCAATTGGTTGTAATAACATCAAGATCATGAAATTCACATAAACCTTAATTTTACTTACTTGTTCTTGATGATTTAATGGATGAAACTCAAAACCGTTTCTTATAGACTTCCTATAACCTTGAATCCACCAACAAAACACTACAAACTTGCTTGAAGATCAAAGAACAATGGGTGTTCTTCTTCTTCCTGGGGTCGTTGCAATTCCTAGGGAAAAAAAGGAGTTTTTTTTTTTTTAATAAATAAATACTTACCTTAATTAGCCTTAAATACATCCTCCTTCAAATGGGCTTTGGGCTTTTCTATTGGATTGAGCTTTCTAGCCAAACCCAAATATCTTAATGGGTTATTAGACTCACCAATCTACTACTAGATTGGCCCAATTCGTCCTGTTAGTTCACTAGTGACGTAAATCGCGTTTTACGCGTTTTAATCCGTAGGTTATCTTTTTTGTCTTAGATGTTAATATTAGTATCCAGACTTTTGTTCTAAGATTCCTATACTTATAATAAGCTCATAATTGATTGAATTTTGGTTCACCAACGTTCATGGATAATTTTCAGTACGTAATCCGACAATTTGCAGTTTCCTTAATTACTGACTGTTTAGTGTTTGTACACATTGTGCACCTTGTGTAATAAATTCAATTAGTCCTAATTAAACATATAACACATATAATAAGTCATAACAAGTAATAATCATTTAGTTGTAAAGTTATGTTAATAACTTGAAAATACCGGATGCCACACTATATATGATATCAAAATGTTTAATATCTCCACTTGGCTACGCGCCACATTTATATCTGCCTCTGGTGGGCATGACAAATGTTTTCCAAACATCTAGATCACACATGATGTTTTGGACAACACCTTCAAAAGTTTCGACAAGTATTTTCTTGGTAATAACAAGTATTTTTAGGATTGTAGATCAAATATGACAAACAGTTTGAGTCTAACACAATGCAGCTTTCACTACATGATTCTAGATTGTGGGGACTTGTACGGGTAAGGAGGTAAAAAGGTTATTACCCAAAGACTAAATAAAAGGGCCCAATCTCACCTAGCGCTAGTGGAAGGCCTTTTAGGGTATTCTTAAATTCTCTATAAAAAGGAGGCTACTACTCCATCAAAAGAAGGTTGAGTTCTATAATCTCTAAACTCACACATACTTTACACACACTATCATGAGGCCCCGGTTTGACTTGAGCGTTGGAGTGTCCTCGGAGCATATGGCTCCTTGGGCCCTATAACGTAGTTCTTCATGTGATTGCAACTAACTAAATGATCCAAGCTCTTTCATTGATGATCCAAGATGAGGTTCTTTTATCTTTCTCGTTGAAACATCTACCCAAACAGATAAGTGCGTGTTTATGTTTCTACAGGGAGACAAAGGAGATTTTGAAAAAAATGTACTCAAATAGTTATATACTTCAAACCACAGGAACTCAAATAGTAATTTACTCGTGTTTTAATTTAATAGTGTAAATTCGAATTACTCTACGTTTTACGCAGCCAGAACACACGGGTACGTTTCATCGTAAATTCGTTTTATTAACAGGTTAAATCAAATATTAAGTGTTCTTTTTTAATAGTGTAAGCTCAAGTTACTCCACATTTTGATGGGTCACTAGTTTAAATGAAAAGTTAAAACTTTTAACTTCTCATCTTTTTAAATTGACTTCCTATTACTTTTTTTTTTGAACGGCTTGTTAGTTGTTAGTATCACCAAGTTAGTAATTAAACGTCTACGCCTGGTGTTGAACTTGTGATCTCATGAGAAGCAAAGCTTTCCACCTTCCATTGGGACAATGAATCATTGGTGACTTCCTATTAGTTACACCACTCACGATAATTCACTATAAGTTATCTGTATAATTTTTCTTTTTTTTATTTGAACATTCCATTATTTTAGAAACTTATCCATTTAGCAATTTACCCACTTTTTTCAATTACCAAAAGTTGATCAGCTTTTTAAAAGATATGAGGAAAACTAACCGGTAATCAAATCTTGATAAACAACAAATTCCTACCATGACAACCTCTCTCTTCTGTCTTCTCCTCCAAAAATAAACTTTACGCTCCTGTAAATCAAATTATTAATTGGATTCATTCATTCAATTGATTATTTTATCTTCAATTCCAAAACAAAATCTCTTTCAAGCTCGATAGAATAATCAGTTGTGTTCCATTATAAAATTAATTGCAAAGTTCAACGTCCATCGTTTTCTCTCCAACCTTATGGATTCCGATTTCTGGACCGCTCGTCTCGCCGCCGCGAAACGGCAGTTCACGATGCAACACCACCATCATCAAACATCTCATCTGGGTTCGGTTTGTTTTTGCTAATTATGTATTCAATTTGATAATTTATTGATGATTGGGATTTGATTTACCCCTTTTTAAACGATCAGGGGTTGTTTTGTCTAAGATATTGTTGTTCAATATAAGATATTTGTGAAGGGTGTTATTGATTTTACGATCTGTGACGTTATTTAGTGATTGACATGATCTGATTTGTTGTTAATATTTTAGATCGGTTCAACGTTGATGATATTGAGGTTGAAGAAGAGACCCGACCCGATTTTCCATGACCGTATTGCTATGAGGATTTTGAAATTGGGTTTTTGTGTTCTCATCTTGAAGATGAACATTCTTGTGAATCTAAAGCTGCAGTAATCTTCTTTCTTTCTTTCTTTCCCTCTCTCTCTATATATGTATGTGTGTGTATGCGTAGTAGTGTTCGTGTAATCAAAATTGCTGTAAAAAGGTTTGACTTTTCATTCAATTGCTGTAAATTTTTTTTATTTAAAGCATGGTGATTGGTGGTTTAAAAGAAAGATTTGAATCTGATATAGGTTAATATCCAAGTTTCCATTTCTGGGTACAAAGGGAAAGATTGGAACAAAAAAGTTACTATTCTTGGTAATTTGGTGTTTATATTTGTTGAAAAGTAACATATTTTATATTCTTATGATTATTTTGTTATGCAACTACTGTTTAAGGAACCATTTTTGGTGTTCGATAATAATGTAACCCACAAAAAGAAGTTAAGTATAAGACAGAAAGAAATCTTAACCATCCATTGTAATATGATTGATTGATTAGCTAGCTAAAAAGTAGTTTGTTTTGCTCCTAATTATTTTACACTCATTTGGTCATATATTATGTGAACCAAACACACCCTTAGAGTTATTAATCATATGCTTTGTCTCCTATCCTCATATACTTAAATTTTCATAGGTTTTTTGGTTTATCTTTTACTTGGATTCAAAGTCTTCTTTTTCTTTTGTGCATAGCAAAGAATTAGGTTAGCATATTTTATGCTAATCAGCATAGAATTCAATACATATTTTTTTATTTAAACAGTTACGAATTAAATCTTTTTTTTTTAAGTATTATGAAATCATGTGGCTAACAATTGTAATTCAAAATAATTATAAAAACTTATTAAATTCTGTTTTTGGTGTTTATCATGCTAGTTTGATGAAGATGTGTTTGGTCTTGTACTATATTTACCATATTGTGGTATCATACCCTACCCCCATTTATTTAGTGTAGGGATTATTTTAGTTACATATTAATATTAATACTTTTTGGTTTTTATTTGTAGATTTGTCCAGTTTGTTCGGTTAAAGTGACAAGAGATATGTTAAGTCATATGAGTCTGCAGCATGAACAGTTATTTAAAATATCCTTGTACTATGAATAACTAGCCACTAAATATTCTTTGTTTTGTTTTTGGGATCTTTAACTTGAAGAATACTTGTAGAGACGTCGTAGACTACGTAGAGTAGGGGTCCCAAACAGTCAGGCACTTTCTCTTTTAGGAAGGGATCTTTGGGAGGCTCATTTGCAGGTGCTTCTTGGTGGCGGTTACAGGTCGTCATCATCTGCTGTTGCTGCTGATCCTTTCCTTTCTTCTTTGGTTCTTAACTTTCCCGCTTCTGAAATCAAAAACTCCAATCATCATGAAACCTCACTCAACAACTCCACTACCCAACACATATGGAAATCTGAATCAAGGTTTACACATTTAAACACTGAAAATTCATCAACCCACTGATTGTTTGGTTTGTTAATTTCATTCATTCATGTTTTCTGTAAACAGTTTTGATCCTTCATTGAGTTCTGAAGAACGGGAAAAGAGAATGAGAAGAGCTGTTTTTCTACAAGATCTGCTTCTATCGACACTTTTTGTTGATTAAATTTCGCAATTTGTTCTGCGTCTTGTATCATCAAATATAATCTTTTTTTAATGTCAATGAAATCCAATAATATTTGTTTCTGTTTGTTTTTTTTGTCATTTACGCTACGCTCTACTAGGATTGAAAATGTTTGGCTTTACATTTGATCTCGTTTTTAAATTAATTCTTAAAATGTGTATTGTTATCAAACTACTACTTTAAGAAGAAAAATAAAAAAAAAGCATGAATCACCATGACCGTTTTGGGATTAGGATAAGATGCGATTGACTAAACTAAACTAATCGACTAACCGAACCATGGTTGTATCTTCTTCAATTAAACCACTACACTCTCAAATCATACACGAATGACGAATTCCCTCTTAACAATTTTGAATATACAGTATTATTATTGTATTTGATTGTAATTGATTTTAATCATTTTAGTTTCCTTTAATTAGTTCCTAGATTGTAGGACCTTTATGTACCTTTTCTTTGTACATGATATTGAGAATTCACCTTTTACCTATATCACATATATGGTATCATCTAGGACTTAGCCGGCCCTACTCATCACCACCACCACAACTTCCGATTCCACCCACCTTACCTCTTAAACATGTCCACCGATAGCAACCATAGCAGCTCCATCATCTCCTCCATCCCTCTCAATCCATCCTCCATAACCCTTGTCACCTTTCATTCATCACTAAAATTAACATCTACCAATTTCTTAGCTGGAAAACTCAGATTGAAGCTCTCCTCCAAGGCCTTGATCTGTAGAAATACATAGATGGTAGCCAACTTGCTCCATCTCCATCCATTGAAACCACCAGATCTTCTACCACACACCCCGAGTATGCCTCCTGGTTTCCCCAAGACCGACTTCTTACCCCTCGCCGTCCATTGTGCCCTTAATTACTGACGCTAAATCATCACTCGAGGCTTGGAAATTCTTTCTAATAATTAAGCCTCTCCCTCACCTGGCCACATCAAACAATTACAACATCGGTTAAAGCATTCCTCAAAGAACTCGGATCAAACTATCACTGATTACATGCAATCGGTAAAACCCTTGTTGATGAACTTGCGATTCTTGGCAAGAATATGGATGTCGAGGACGTGACCGATATCATCCTTACCGGTCTTGATCAAACAACCTACAAATCGGTTATTGTCGCGGTCCACGCTCGAGATTCTCCGATATCCTTCTATGAGCTTCATGAGAAACTCATTAATCATGAATTGTTTCTGCTTCAAAACCCTCAACCAGTCTCACCGATTCATCAACCGACCACTATTTTTGCTTCTTACACCCGCAACTCACCCAAAACGTGGACTCTTAAACCCCACAATAACACTCCTGCCTCTTACCTACACCAAACTCTACAAACCCTAATCGTCGTTCTTGGGAAAGTGCCAATTTTGTTTCACAAAAGGTCATTCTTTGACCTCATGTCATGCTTTCAAAAGAGAAAATCCACATGTTACGTTACCTACTCTTCCCAAGTAAAGCTCCAACTACAAACCAGAAGCTAATATGATGCAATTTTCTTCCACCACTAACAATCCTTCGCAACCTTGGCTTTTTGACAGCGTCACATCACATAACAAATGACCTTAGTGCACTCTCGCTTCATGCTCCTATGACGGTATTGAGGAATTACTCACGATGGTTCGTCACTTACAATTACTTATATTGGCTCCTTAATTCTCTCTTTTTCTAATACTACTTTAACTCTAAAAAATGTTATGTGTGTTCCTTTAATTTGTAGAAATATTATTTCTATTTCTCGCTTATGTGTTGATAATCCTATGCTAATTGAGTTTTTCTTTCTTGATTTTGTCATCAAGGACTACCACTCCCGCGTCCCTCTCCTTCAAGGAACAAGTAGCCGTGGTGTATACATCAACCTTGCTTCCCACCCCGCGTCTTGTGGCATTTCTCATCTCACATCTCCACCACATACCCCCGAACACAATGGCTATGCTGAACGCCGCCTCCATCACATAGTCGAAACAGGTCCCGCTCTTCTTTCTCACGCCAACATGCCCCTCACATTTTGGCTTTTGCTTTCATCACTGCTTGATATCTCATAAACCGATTACCTACCGCCACACTTAAAAATGATTCACCTTTCTATCGTTTATTCAATAAACTTCCCAATTATGAGAAGCTTCGAAGTTTTGGGTGTCTATCCTACCCATGGCTCTGACCTTAGTCCACACATAAATTACAATCACGTTCTAAACCATGCATCTTCGTTGGGTATTCTTCTTCTCAAAGTGCCTACTATCTTCTCGATCCCACATCTCAAAAAATCTACACCTCACGACATGTGAAGTTCATAGAACATGAATTTCCTTATGAATTATTAGCTAAACTTAAAACTCCACCACCCCCACATCCTGATACATGGTTACCAATTACCATACCCGCAATTCACCTTCCAGCCCCTTCTATTTCGAATTCCAATATACCAACCTCCAATTCCCATGCATCCTTACAGTCACCCTCTTATAACCAAGATTTTGCTCTATATCAAGCAACTACTTAATTATTTCCCGAACCTTCCACCATAACTCAAGCCCTTAAACAACCCCAATGTGGTAATGCCATGCAACAAGAGTTCGATGCCCTTCAAAGAAATCAAACTTGGACTCTTGTCTCCTCTAGTTCCGCTCCAAATATCTTTTGTTGTAAGTGGGTCTATAGAATGAAATTTAATCCGGATGGCTCCATTGATCACCTTAAAGCTCGTCTTGTTGCTAAAGGCTTCCATCAAAGAACCGGTTTATATTACAAAGAAACTTTTAGTCCCACAGTCAAACTGGCATCTCTTCGACTCATTTTCGCTCTAGGTACCTCTCATAATTGGTGTCTAAGACAACTAGGCATCAATAATGCTTTTCTTCAAGGCAATCTTACTGAATCTGTCTACATGTCCCAATCACCTGGTTTTGTGGATCCTCTACTTCCTAATCACGTTTGTAAGTTACAAAAAGCCATTTATGGTCTTCGTCAAGCCTCAAGAGCTTGGTATGATGAACTAAAGTCTTATCTTTTATCGGTTAACTTTAAACCCACTATCTTATATTCATCTCTCTTTGTCAACAAAACCACTTCATCCCCTATATATCTCATTGTCTATGTGGATGATATAATCATCACAGGACAAAAGCTCCAACTTGTTAACACCTTCTTTCGATCTCTTTCTACATGTTATTCGCTCAAAAGTCTCAGCAATCTGCCATACTTCCTTAGTGTCGAGGTTCTACCTCATCAAAATGGTTTATTTCTCACTTAATCCAAATACATTCTAGATATCCTCACACGGGCCAATATGATTGATTGTAAACCGATGGCTACACCCATGTCCTCCTCTGTGCCTTACAATATCTGGCATTAACTAGACCGGATGTTGCCTTCACTATAAATAAGCTTTCCTAATTTATGTACTACCCAATTTATGCCTTACAATGTTTCCTTCACGACTTATATCTTTAAAACTGATATCTTTTACTTCATAGTTTCTTTGGACGTGTTGGAGCAATATGTCAACAAAGGCTCACAAACATCTCTTCTCCTCACGTTAGCATCACCCGAATGAGCCATACATATTTCTCCCCTCTGTGCATACACTGATAAATTTCTCTCACCCACCCCTTTCGTAATCTCCATACATTGACTCAACGATGTCAGAACAAACCATACGATTTTCTTTCTCCCTCCATACATCATCCACTGCGTCAACTACAACGTATGGATACCATGAACGAAAACAACCACTATGCTTCAAATGCCTACAAATGTGCCACATCAGTTGCCAAATAAAATCTCAGTTTTCTAACTATTTTTACTCTAATGCTTAGTTTTTTTATACACTGTTTAAAATAATAGCTAAAGGTATTACTTATTATGCAAGTGGTTTGGCATAAACACCTCCATTTGAAAGTGTTTGAAATTCATAGCAAGGTGGGTGAAGATGAACAACTTGTCTGTTCTGCACTCCAACTACACTCCATCCAGATGTAATGATGAAGGGGTTCTTAAAGAGTATTGTAAAGGCCCTAAAATAGTTAGAGCATTCACATCCCATCAACTATCTCTATCGTCATTATTTAATTAACACTTACATTTACGTCTTTCCCATTATAAACAAAACAAAAGGAGAAAAGTGAATTAAGGGAAGAAAAAGAAAGGAAATGAAAAAATGTTATTTATTTTGTGTTCGCGAATTTGAAAGAAAGGAAAGCAAATTAAATACTTCCTGTGTTCCCAAGGTGTTTTTAATGGAAGGGAGTTGAAAAAAATAGAACGAAAAACTTTCAAATTGGAAAGAAAGTTAAGGAGGGAAGATTATTAAAAATATTCATTCTATTCCCTTACACTTCATTGAGTGCAGATTTAAAAAAAAATAAAAAATCTTATTTCCATTTCCTTAAATTTCATTCATTTACAAAGTTAGGAACACAAGTCTTTTTAACTTAGCTTTTACATTTCCTCCTAATTCCTTTCTTTTCCCTTCTTATAAAAAACTCAGGAACCCAATATTAGTTTAAGAATTTGTTACTCATATAAAAAACATCCCATAATACATTTTGTATATCTATCCATATTTGATTAAATATACTTGTTTATTATTTTATAAGGAAAGTATAAAACGCAACCCACTTGAGGTGTCACACCCCAAATTACCCTTCATCGGGATAACGATGTCGGGGTGCGATGTGAGCAGGATCAGTCCATTAATTAAAGAAGTAACCATACAAAAGATAAACATATTATATTTATCGTATGATTAGAGTTATACGTTAAAGAGCGCAGAAGCATTTAAAAGTGCGGAAGCTAACAATGCTTATCACACTACTACTAAGTCAAGAGCTCCATTGCAGCTTCTGCCAAACTCTATAGCAAACGTATAGAGAACCTTAGAATCATACTCAAAATAAGTGTCAATACAATGGTTGGTGAGTTCACACGTTTGTAAAAACAAGTGAGTAAATAATATAAGAAAACTAATTTTATCATATTATAATTAACGTTGGACCACATATAATACAAGTATAAACCTAATGATAACTAGTAATATGTCGTGTAACTAATAGGTTCACACTACAGAAACTGACTATATTATGTTTTCTTGATTTTCCCTCATATCAGTGTCCACCTTATGACATTGATAATACAGGTCCATAGGTCAATATGTACCCGACATGGCCCCATCAACCGAGTGGATTTGTCAAACCCAATAGTACTATACAAATCACCTTGCTTGATCACACACAACTAAACGGTATATGATGAAAGCGAATGACTTAATTAAGGTGTTACATCACTTAAGTTAACACGAGTCTATACAGGAAATGTGTCCAAAAGATGTATACATTTATTATAATAAGTATGTATGTTTGCATAATTACATTGTATGTTTCTCACCCAAAAGTAAACATTAAAGTAAAGAGGGGCTGTAAACTTACCTGGCAGGTGAATGCCGGATTTATCTCGTAAGAAATAAGGTGATGGTGGTCCTATCCAGATCCGACATATAGGGATTTGAGACATGTATACGTTTGAGTTCAAGCTTTTGTGTTAGTTTGTACTTATTGTTTGCTTACTTTCGTTATTACAAGGTTTACCCAGTAATTCTTGGTTGGATAATATCATAGGTTTCACTTGATGGATACAAAAACATAACACTTGATAATAAAAATCCTTTAAAACATAACACTTTACGTGTTTTAACTATTGTAACTGTTGTTTTGATGCGTTTGATTAATCAACTATACTTAATTAATTATTTATACATATTCATGTTACCAGTGGCGGAACCAGAACCTTTTAACCAGAGGGTCACGATAAAAAAAATCTTAAGCTAGCAGACGTACATTACCATTTAAAAACACACTAAATTTGCCACATATCTTAAATGAGTTTGATCTCGAGCTCAAGCTTTAACAAACAAAGCTTGAAATAAGTCGGTATTAAATTTTAGAAAGAACTCAAAACGAACCGAGCTCGAGTTTTTTATAACTTAAAGAATAGACTATACATTATATAAAAAGATCTAAAAATGTATAGTTTATTTATTAAAGATAAATAAATAAATTAATAAAATCACAAAAGTAACTAATATAATCAAATTGTCAATTTAACGAAAAATATAGACACCATTTATTTGAATACATCAATTTAAATGAAGTAAACTCAACAGTGTGAGCAAAGCCCAAAATCATTATAATTTTTTATTCGATTAAAATTTTCGTTTCTTTTTCCCTCGTAAACACCAAAAGAACTTTATAATAAATAAAAATAAAATATTAGAATTCATATTTTAAAAGGAGAGCTTTTCATAATTTATGTATTTTCTCCTTCGTGCTTTCTTCTGTCTCTGTACGCATACGACATACACTGGAGATGAGAATTGTCGCCGGAAAAAAGTTCAGGGATCTATATTTAGTTTTTTCACTTTCCTCTTCTCTTCTCTTAAGTGTAACTACCATACTAGAGATATTTTGAAGGGTCCAAGTACCGAAAAAAGTTTTTTTCTGTGAAAACCTCTACAACTCCGTTAACTGAGATTTGGCAGGTCGGAGGGTCTACGGACCCTCCGGACCCTCCTGTGGTTCCTCCCCTGCATGTTACATACGTTTTGATTTATATACACCCACTCATTGTTGTACATACTTAAACTATATACCCAGCTATATGTGATGTGTGCATACGCATGTATGCACACTTTGACATCCCTACATGCATTAACTTACTAAAATAACTCATATTTCCTCTCCGTTTCATGTAGTGCCCACATGAACCCATATTCCGTTCTTTCGTTGGCTACCCACGTTTGAGACCTGTTGAAGAAAAGATGTTCAAATGGTTATTGCACAAGTTCTGATTGGTAATTCATCTATAGTTACTCATTAGAAAGTTTAATATCTATTAAACTTCTAAGTAAAGTCGAAGGACTAATAGTGTCAAATTGGAAAGAGCTGTCTAATTCTGTTGCTAACAGAAGTAACGGTAATAAGAGAAATTAGGGAATAGGGATTCGTTAATCGAATCAGTAGGATATATAAATGTAAATGTAATTTCTTTGTTTAAAAACTTTTGTAATCGTTTCTTGATTGCGTAAATCAAAGGCAGTAGAGAGTGTTGTTGTAACACCCGGTTTTCAGATAGGCTATGATGTATTTGATTTTCATGTAATTATACTCAATGATAGTATGAAATAAATTCTTTGGTTATATTCTAAATTGTATTTAGAATCTTTTAAAGGCATGACC
>WOUH02044815.1:0-24822 GCA_009936405.2 Stevia rebaudiana
GGTTGGGGGTGGGGGGTTTAGGTTTTTGGGTTGGGGTGGGGTGGTGGCTTAGGTTTTTGGGGGCGGAAAAGAGTTCGACGAGACGGTTCCAACGCCGCTAAAATGAGTTCAATCGGAGTTCGTTTGAGGCGGTTATAAGGTTTTTTATAATCCCTCTTAGGTTTATTAAAATAAGCCTCTTATTTAAAATAACATTACCATATAAAATCTTGATGTATTCAAAAATTTAGAAAGATATTCAATATTAATCTCATCCATAAGGGTAACTTTACATTTTAAATAGACATTTCTTTCATTCCTATACATATTACCTACAATATTATCTTAACATGTCATTTAAAATTTTACCTTTTTCACAATTTTTTAATTATAGTGGTTCATTACGTGAATCATAATAATAATTTATAATTTTGTAGGTAAGATAGCATAAGATTAAACACCTTTATATAGTAGAGTTACCAAATTGAAACAAAAAATAAAATAAGAATGACGTAATTGGAATAAAAAGTACAAGTAACCTAATTGGAAAAAAAAGTTAAAAGTTTGTTACATCCGTCACATTTAATTTGAAAGAATGAGTTGGCATGCATTTTTAGGGGTGTTAACCATTTGAGATTGGATTAAAATTGTTTAAGTTATAAATAACCTATATATGTGTTGTGACAAACACAGTTAAATCACGTAGGGTTTGAGTCGTTTTTTGTCTGTTCATATTATTTTTCTTATGATACAAAAAGAAAAATCAAGTCTTGTTACAGTTGTTTTTTGTCTGTTCATATTATTTTTTTATGATACAAGAAGAAAAATCATGACGTCTGTACCGGTGTGTTCCCTTTTTTCATTCTTTGTATACATAATTTTACTACAATCGTTGGTATAATGAGGATAATCTGCAGTAAGGCTAAATTTTAGTAGTGGTAAAAAAATGCAATTTATAAAGGAACCCAAGTTTCTCCTACGAGGCATGTTATGCAAAGCAACAGTACAAAGATTGATATTCAGTAAAGTAGGGGTGTGAATCATGTTGACAAGTTTCAAATTAGTACTTAAACAACGCAGTTGAATACTTCAATTTGTATATCTCCTTTTTTTCAAATAAATCCATCATGCATTCATGCATATGCTATTCGTGCAACGTCAGCAAACCATTTAATCCAATTATCTAAACGAGTCAAATAAGAGGGTGACTTGTAAATGGGCTGTAATCAAGGAAAATAACGAGTCATATGTTTACAGTTTACCTAATTACCCATCCATTACGTTGATATTAGAATTTGTCTTTATGTGAATTTTTGTTGTCTATAGCTATTTGAGTGTTCATGTATTAATAAAAAATATAGGAAAATATCGAGTATATATACTTGAACTCAACTAATCGAGTGATAGTGATCGTCAAACATATATAAGATTGGCGTATTTGTTGACAAGTTAAGATAAATTACACCTTTTTACCTACTCTAATTTTTGTCAAACCTTCGGTATATTTGCATGTCATGCCATATGACTCTTGAGTCCTAGGGATGGGTGCGAGCGATATTATGTTACATTTGTGATTTATCATTATTTACATGAGTAAATCTTTAAAATAATGAAGACAACGCTGTCAAACTGGTATTTAATATTTATTTAGTGTATTATTTGGAACTTTGAAAATATGACAATAATCGCAATAGAAAATATAAAGCACTATTGTGTTTTTGTTTCGCATCCCCCATCATTACTCTGATTATAGTTCTTGACAAATTTTCTAAATATGTTTTTTTTTTATTCGGGTTCGCTACCGAATGTTCGCCGCAATGCGCGTACGGGATACATCTAGTTCAGTGAATTTGTTTGAAGGGCCCAAGGCTTCTTAGCCTAGTTGTAACAAGTTATGTATGAAGTGTTACTTTTCAAATGATTGAAGGCTTAAATCTCATAACAAATATAAGATTAAATTTAGGCAAGGAATATCGGGCGTCTTAGTTTAGTTGTTTCCAAAGTTTGTTTGTATACTTTGCTTTTGTTTATTCTTTTAGAAAAGCACAAGCATAAGTATGCCTTCTTTTGTAAATGGTTATTTATGTTTATTCATTACACTTTCTTTACAGGTTAACATATACATACACATCTATTATGACACTAATTGATCTGAGCATGAGTACCACACAAATGCATGCAGATAATGTCTTTATCAAAAACGATATAATTAAGATAAGATGTTTCTCTCCTTCGCTTCTTTTTTATTTTTCTCATCTTTCCTGAAACCTTTGTAAAAATAAAACGTGCACGTGTGTATATAGTTGCAACAAACGTATAACACATGTACATATTATTTTAAATATGATATATTAGACCATATATAAAACTTACCTATGCAGTTCACGGTTCTCTACTAAAGTAGCACGGTTCTCTACCAAGGTATCAATATTATCAAGGTTATCAAGCTGGTGAGTTGTAGGTTTCATGTTGTTACTAACATGTTAAATAGAAGACAAACTTACATATACATCTCCATAAACACAAATTTAGGGGAATCAATTAACCTTGATTAAATTTATAAATATCTTTAAAAAAAATCACCACCTATTTTTAATTAATAAAGTATATAAATTGACATTTGACAACATGACCAAATCAAATCGATATCGATGGTCGACCCAAAAGATTTTGATATATATCCCATGTCCATGTTATTAATTTTAGTCTTCATTTATTTATGTTTGGCCCCATCATTTACGATTCAGCCACTAATGTGCATTTCCGCAAGTACCATCACTTAATTGAAAATATATCTTCAAGACTTAATTGAAAATATATCTTCAATCATTTCGTTTAACATCACATTTGATTTAGACATTGAATAATATTTAATTATTTAATGCGTATAATATTGTTTCATGAAACAAACCGACATACCAATGAGTTTAAAATAAAATTTAAAGATGGCAAATTTTTGTTATTTCAAAATTGTGCTAAACGACTATGACACGATTATGCATATATAAATTTTGTAATTTTTAGGGTATTTTTTCCAATGATAGCCTAGAACTTTCTTTATATATGAAAGATTATGGGTAAAACGTTCGTCTGTAACAAATGTATTTCAGTTTGATCAAGTGAATTTTCCAGTTGTGATTTCCCCTTAGTCGGCTGCAGGAGGGTCTTGTCACCAAGTTCCTGTTCTTTTGTCGGGAGGTCAAGCAGGGGCGTACCCACTTTAGGCTCCCGGGGGGCAGCCGTCCACCGTGAAATTTTTTTTTCCAGTGGTATATATATGTTAAAAATCCCGACCGACTCCCATAATATTTTGTGATCGACCCCCAATCTGCCCCTAATCCAATTTTAATTTTTTATTTTAGTTATAAAACATTAAAACAAAGTTGAAAATATACCCAACTAATAAGATAAACTCGGTTAAAATAAGTTCAAGTCCATTATTAATTTTTATAAACTAACCAAACTCACAATTATCATCTAATAAATAAGTTCATTATTAATTTTAATATATTAAGCCAAACCCACCACAAGCCCATTATGTTTTTCAATATGAAATTTTATCTGCTTGATTATTTTTTAACATGACCCAACCTGATTCTACCCAAACCGAACCGAAACAGAAGACAAAAATTATTATATAACGATACTTAAACGACCTTAAAAAATTTCCGTCCCCCATAAAAGAAATTTCTGGGTTCGCCACTACAAGGAAGTTCGAATCGGTAGTAGTTGCTGTAGAAGAATCCAAGGATGCACTTTCAACTGAAGAATTAATGGGAATACTACAATCACATGAATTATGCCTAAAACAATATGAGATACAACCTATAGATCAAGCTTTCTAGGTACAAAACTCATCATTTAATCCTCCAACTAAAAAATCAAGAAATGGAAACTTCAGGAACTTCAACTCGTTTAGAGGAAGGGGAAGAGGGAAAGGTAGATCTACATATTATTCTAACCGAGATGTAAAGTGTTTTAATTTCAAAAAATTAGGCCACATAAGTAGAAACTGCCCATCAAGAATTGACAATGAAACTAACAACAATATCCTCTTACATGAAGAGGAGGAAATTGACGAATTTGATGACACCATGTTTATGATATTTAACATGGAAGACACAACAAGTCACACTTGTTGGTATTTAGATAGTGGGTGTAGCAATCACATGACGGGAAATAAGGACGTCTTCTTGAACTTAAATAGTCAAGAAAAACGTGAGGTTAGAACAGGTGATGATACGAAACTTGAAGTAGTTGGAAGTGGAGAAGTCAAAATAAACCTTAAAGGAAAAGAGAAAATAATACCAAATGTATTTTATGTCCAAGGTCTAAAGCACAATCTATTGAGCGTAGGACAACTAATACAAAAGGGATACGATGTACATTTTAAAAACAACAATTGTGAAATCAAGGATCAATCAGGAAAGGAGATAGCAAAAGACAGAATGACTGGTAACAAGATGTTCCCTTTAAACCCAAATCAGGATATAACACTTGCTCTAACAACATCCATAGATGACAACCCAGTATTATGGCACCATAGATATGGACATGTAAACTATGATACGTTAGTATTCATGAAGAAAAATGAATCAATCAAGGGACTACCAAATATTTATAAAACAGACCAAGTATGTGAGGAATGTGCCTTAGGAAAACATGCCAGAAAATCATTTCCAAAGAAGACAAGTTGGCATGCTAATCAAATATTAGATCTTATACACTCAGACATTTGCGGACCCATGAGAACTAAAACCATGGGAGAACTAAAACCACAGGCCCTCTACTATTTCAAAATATTTAAAGCTCGAGTAGAAAATCAAAGTGAAAAGAAGATTAATGCCCAAGGACTGACAGAGGAGGAGAATATGGTGAACATGATTTTTAGGACTTCTTAACCAATCATGGTATTCATCATCAGTTAACTACAAGTTTCACACCTCAACAAAACGGAGTAGCAGAACGCAAAAACAGAACTATAATGGAAATGAGCAGAAGCATGATGAAGGCAAAAGGGTTACCGAATCAATATTGGGGAGAAGGAGTGGCATATGCGGTCTATCTACTAAACAGAACTACCTCAAAAGGAATATCCAAGATTACACCACAAGAAGCATGGTTGGCAATTAAACCTAAAGTAGATCATTTACGAACTTTTGGGTGTTTAGCTTACGCACATATTCCAGAACAAAAAAGAGGCAAACTTGATGACAAGACCGTAAAAACTGTATTTGTTGGCTATAGTGATATAAGCAAAGGGTACAAATTATACAATCCAAAAACACATAAAATTATTGCCAGCCGAGATATTATATTTGATGAATCCAAAACCTGGGTCGAATCACTTCACAAAGATAATGGAATTTCATTTGTAATTCCCATTGAAGATTACACGAATCCCAATAATAAGACTTTTGATCATCAACCCCACACCAACAAATCAGATAATCTACAACATGAAGATACATCAGAGGATGAAGGACCTGTACATGATCTCAATAACTCATCATTTCAAACTCAGAACGAAAATAATACATGTGATGTTCAAAGTACATTGGATGCAACAGCGAGCTTACAAAGTCCACCACAGAAGATAACAACATTAAGCGAAGTACACAACAAGACTAATCCACTGAGTCCCCATCAAATAAAAGAAAAGTACAAAGAAGCGGGAATCCTATTTCATGTAGAAAGAAAAGATTATGTTTTCTATTCAGACTCGGATCCATTAACCTATAAAGAAGCAAACCTGGATGAAAAATGGAGATTAGCTTTGGATAGTGAGTTGCAATCAATAAAGAAAAATGATACTTGGGACCTCGTAGAATTGCCTCCAGGTCAAAAACCAATTGGAGTAAAATGGATTTACAAAACTAAATATGACGAACATGGCAACATAGACAAACACAAAGCCCGGTTGGTAGTAAAAGGTTATAGTAAAAAATATGGAATAGACTACCAAGAGGTATTTGCACCAGTCATCAGATTCGAAACTGTTCGTTTGGTTATAGCCGTTGCAGCAAAAAACAGTTGGCATCTCCACCAAATGTATGTTAAATCTGCCTTCCTAAATGGAACGTTAAAAGAAAAGGTGTACATCGAACAGCCAGAGGGGTATGTTGTACCAGGACATGAAGACATAGTGTACCAATTAAAAAAGGCTCTATATGGTCTAAAACAAGCTCCCCGTGCATGGTACAGTCGAATTCATGATTATTTTATCAAAAATAAATTTGACAAGTGTACATTCGAACACACATTATTCTTAAAAATAACTAATATGACACACCTACTAGTATGCCTTTATGTTATTATAGCAAGCAACTCCTTAGAAGAAATCTACCAGTTTAAGAATACAATGAAACAAGAATTTGAAATGACAGATTTGGGAAATCTGCGCTACTTTCTTGGAATGGAAATCTCCTACACAAGTGACTCCATTCAAATATCTCAAAAGAAATACGCATTCAATCTACTTGAAAAATTTCAAATGAAAGATTGTAAATCTGCCATTACCCCAATGGAATATGGACTGAAACTAAGAAGGGATGACCTAGAAGAACTTGTAGATCCTGCCAACTACAGAAGTCTTGTAGGAAGTCTCATGTATCTTACTAATACTTGACCAGATATAATGTTTGCAGTAAGCAAGATAAGTCGTTTTGTGGAAGAACCCACAAAGACACACTGGGAAGCAGGAAAAAGAATCCTTAGATATATCAAAGGAACTATAAATCACGGATTCATTTATGGAAAACAACAAGACGATCTAATAGGTTTCAGTGATAGTGACCACACATGCAATATTGATGATAGAAAAAGCACTGCAGGTTATTTGTTTCACTTAGGATCTGGCGCTATATCTTGGCAATCTAAGAAACAAAAGGTTGTGGCATTATCCTCTACAGAAGCGGAATATGTTGCTCTTTCAATGACAGGTTGTCAAGCTATTTGGCTTAGAGGAATCTTAGATGAAATCAAACTTATTCAAGAGAAACCTCTACTAATAATTGTGATAATAAATCTACTATTTGTCTTACAAAGGATCCGGTGTACCACGGAAAGAGCAAACACATTCGAGTTAAATATCATTTTATTCGAGATCTAGTAAAACGAGAGGTAGATATTCGATTCTGTGACACTAAACAACAGGTAGCCGATATATTTAAAAAAGCTCTTCAGCCAAAGGACTTCTTACGCTTCAAGAAGCTCATGAACATACTCCTTATCTAGCTTACGGGAGGATATTGGATAATTGTTTTATATTAAGCTAGATATGTACGTATGTATATTAGGATTATTAATGATAAGGTTATGTAATTAGTTTTATTTTATGTATTTAACTTTAAAAAATACCGATAAGAGCCATATTGTTGATCGGATGCCACATTTATATATAGCGTCATATTTGGCGGTTATCATCTATCAAATGAAAACATTCATGTTTTCGTTAGACATATATTAGATCAAATTAAATATATATATAACTGGAAATAATAACATGAGCTTTGAGCCAAATGTGCGTACGCCATCTAAAATCAAAAGATAATCAAGGAGGAATTAAGTTGCCCAACAATCACATACTTTTTTTTTTTTTTGTGAAATGCACCAGAAAAAAGTTACAAGTAGTTTAATTCTCACCTCAAAAGTTGAAAACAATCAATACATAAATGGGGTTGTAAACTCATAGTTGATAGTTTGAGTTCTTGTGATCCGAAAATTGTTTGTTAGGATTTTCTACCGACTCCTATAATATTAAGGATCTATTTGAGTTGTTTTGAACTTCCCAATTTCAAGTGTTATATAAGTTTTGTTACACTTAAGGAATTTTACAAATTCACTTGTTTATAAATTTATGTTTTGGGTTTGATTTCTAGTTAGGTTAACTTTGGGTCGTTTAGGAGTTTGTACCTTCTCAATGGTTAATTTTAAGTTATAAAACTAACTTATATTCTTTCCACAAAAATGTGTTATATATTCTTAAAATATATTCTAAGTATTTTTAGAAAATTCGGCATTATAACGCCGCGTTTTTATAAAATATTCATTTCAAATCACCAAACGCAATTTGACAATTATCTATTAGTTAATGGGTCATATTCAACAATTAAACATAATTATATGTTTTATATAAAATATTAAATTTCAAGTTTGCAAATTAGTCTATAACTTTTAAAAGTTGTCATTTTTGAAAAAAGTAATTTTATAGTAATTTTGTCATTTTACGAAGTTGGGGGACCAATTATGTCATTTATAAATTTTTATGGGTTTTAAATGTAATAACTAAATATAAGTTTCCAAATTGGTCCATAACTTTCCTATATTGTCAGTTTTGGTAAAAAGTACATTTTTACACTTTCTGTAATTTTAACAAAGTACAAGGACCATTTATGTAATTTACTAAAACTATCAGACACTTTATGGCACTTTTCACTCTTAAGTTCAGATATGATAGTTTAGACCACTAGTTTCACGTAATGGCAGTTTTGACCCTAAACGTTTTTAAATCTCATTTTCATAAATTTCCAGTCTGACTTCTGTAGGGTTTTTAACATATGAAATGGGTTCCAAAAATTACCTAAATTTATAGTCCAGAATTTTAGCATATTAGGAACAACGTTTTAGTTATAAACTTTTTATTATTTGAAACTTAAACTGGTCAAAAACACTGAGTAAGTTCAAAGGTACAAAACCGACACCTTAACTTGTTTGGGTTATAACGAACTGGTCCGACTTAGTTAGATCGAGTTTTTGGTGTCTTTTGAAAGATAACTCCGAGTACTTAGTCATGGGTCCTGGTATTCTGTCCAGAAACTGTTTTTACGTATATGTTTTTCGAGAACGTTTTGTTATGTTTCCTTGTGATATTAGCCCATGAATCTTTTTTGAACTTATGTTTAAGTGTTTTGGGAGTGTGAACAAGGTGTTTGGAATCCTTACATGTACATAGTAGGGAGAAGGTGAGAATCTTCAAGATAACTTCAAACCGTGTTAGTCTCGTATCCTATTATAACAACGTGATATCGATTAACTAGCTTGTTTATGCGGAATATAAACAAACACAATCAGAACAAACCAAAACAAACACGAACAAGATGAAAGAATCGCTTAATATTGGTATTGCACTCGACTACAAAGGTCGACTGGTACAATCGGTTTTCTGTTAAACGAGTGACACACACATTAACGAAGAACAGCTAACTACCTAATGATTATCATTCGGTTTATAAACTACCGATTACATGCAAAAGCCCATGACTAAACATAACACATAACCTACGAGAGCCCACCAAGAGAACTTTAGTTACCGAGACCACCGAGAGGATGCAGAGAGGAACAAAACCATCGTGAGGATGCACAACCATTTTATATGACCCAACAAACCGTGAGTTCCCGAGCTTGTTCTTGCTTCTTTGTGTTCACCAAGGCTACAAACGATCTTGATCTTGCTAAACTGATTTGTGGTGTTGTGGATGATCTATCAGCAGATATTAGGGCTGTTTGATTGTGGGAAGGGAGATAGAAGAGGATTTTGAAAGTTAGAGAGATGGTGGGTGTGAGTGTGGTTTGTTTCCTTTTTAAGTTTTTTACTTAGTTACAAATGGGTTAAGTCAATAGCTCCTTTACATGGTTAGACACAATTTTACTAGCTTTGGTATGGAGTGTTCTTGATCCTTGTGATGATGTGAGGTATGCTTGTAGAGGGAAGAGGAGGAGAAAATGACGGTTAAGAAGAAAAGGGAGAAAAGGAAGAAAGGTGGTTTATGGTTTGTTGGTTTTGGGTTGACTCATGCTCAAACCCTTACGCTCTAAGTCCTCCTACCAATCCCCTACCCTTATATTTAGCTTCTCATTCTTTTCCGCCACCAGCACAATATCATCCGCGAAAATCATGCACCATGGGATGGCCTCCTAAATCTACTTTGACAACTCATCTAATACCTCGAAAAGAAACGGGCTCAAAGCCGATCCTTGATGAAGTCCCACATCCATTGGGAAGAAGTATGTGTCCCCAGACACTCGTCTTAGAAAAGTCATATGTGTCCCTTATTAACTCTATATACTTCCAATGTATGCCTCCACTCTCAAGGCTATCCCAGATCACCTGGTTTGTCACACTGTCGCTAACCTTTTCAAGGCCAATGAACATCATGTGTAGATCTCTCTTCTTCTCCCTATATTTTTTCATCAACCTTCTTAGTATGTGTATCACCTCTTTAGTCGACCGTCTAGGCGTAAACCCAAATTGGTTCTCTGTAACCTAGGTTTCTCGTCTCAATCTTTCCTTGATCACTCTTTCCCATAGTTTCATCGTGTGAATCAAGAGCTTAATCCCCATATAACTGCCACAACATTGTGAGCCTCCTTTGTTCTTGTAGAGTTGAATTAAAACACTACTTCTCCCACTGTCTTGTATCTTACCAGATTTGAGTATAGCATTGAACAAAGCTGTCAGCCACCAAAATCTTTCTATCTTTCTAAGGGCGCTTCCGACCTTTGCTTCGCTAATTTCTGCAATAGCATTTGTTCCTTTGTCGTCCCATGCTAGTGGAGTTCTCGTTTCCTTCATGATAGCTCCTAACATTGTTAAAAAGATCACAGAGGTAGGTTTGCCACCTCTCTTTGATGCTCTTCTGCTTTACCAGAACCCTTCCATCCTCGCTCTTTATGAATTTTACTGCTCCTAGATCCTGCCCCTTCCTGTCCTAGATTTAGCAATCTTGAACATTTCATGTTGTTCTTCTTTAGTTTCCAGACATTTATACATCTCTCTGTATGCAATGATTTTAGCTTACGACACTGCCTTCCTTGCCTCTCACTTTGTTTCCTTTACTGCTCCTTCAATATTGCCTTCTTGTCATCTTCCTTGCACTTGACCAACTCCTTAAAACTATCTTTCTTTACAGGGATCTTGCCCTTCATGTCGTCGTTCCACCACTAAGACTTCTTATGCTCGTTGACCTTTCCAGTTGTGACCCAAGAACCTCCTTTGCTACTAGTGTCACATTTCCCTCTATAGCCTCCCATATCTGGTTGCGTCTTCACCCGTTCCATCCTCTCTACTCGCAAGGACTTTCTCTTTAGACGTGGTCACTATTTCTCCCTTTAAATTACCCCATCTAATCCTTGGTGTACCTTTGGTCTTCTCCTCAACCAGCTTGCTACTCATGGCGATATCTGCCACTAACAGTTGATGCTGAGTCACCACTTTCTCTCCATGGAACACCTTGCAGTCCAACCACCTAGTACGATCGCCACGCTGCATCAAAAGGTAATCAATCTGTGTGTCCCACTCACCACTACTAAAAGTGATCAGAAGTGAGTCTCTCTTCATAAAGAACGAGTTCACGATACCAAGGTCATGAGCCACTGCTAAATCCAGAAGGACGTCGCCTCTCTCATTTCGAGTGGGAAACCGCCATTCTCATTGCCTATGTGTCCGTTGAAATCTCCTCTGATGTATATTTTTTCTTCCTTCGGGTTGTTCCCCACAACTTCGTCCAAAAAGTCCTGAAATTCTCTCTTCTCCCTCTCACTCAACCCTAATTGTGGTACGTAAGCACTAACTAGTGCCACTGCCTGCTCGCCTAGCACCATCCTCAATAACATGATCATGTCATTGTATCTTCTCACCTCCACCACATTATCTTTTAGTTCTCTGGAAACTAAGAAACCCACACCATTTTTTGCGTCGTCAACCTTGAGTAATATAACTTGTATCCCCCATATTCTCCTCCTATGTTCCCCTTCCACCTTGTCTCTTGAAGGCATGGTACCTGTGCTTTACGTCTTCTAAGCACATCCACCAACTTCAACTGCTTACCATTCAGTGTTTCCCCCTAAGTGGATCCCTTGTCCCTGGGCATAATCGCAAGGCACCGTGGTAGTCCCTCCCGTCTATAATGTAAAAAATGTCCAACACAAATCGCAAATCCCATGAGCTATCGACAATGCATATACAATAAGCAATATATTATTAGGAAGCATACATAAAACACAATATAGCATACAGTGGTTTAGAATAGTGATGGTGAACAAGTGGTATATAATGGGAAACAAGCATAATGGTTCACAAGGGGCATGCATTAATAAACAACAAGCAGTTTTCACACAATATAGAAACCAGGAGTGCATGATCTCAGTAGTTGATAAAGTAGCATACACCGGATTCAAAACACCAACCAATCGCACACAATGGCACAAGTAGCAGACACCAAGCTCAAAACACCAACCAATTGCACACAATGACAAGGGTAGCAGACACAAAACTTAAAATACCAACCATTTGGACACAATAACAATGGAGAACGCGATACACACAAGGGCAACATGTTCAATGAATATCAAGTCGTATATAATAACAAAATACCAATCACATATAATAATAACACTGAAGATCGCTAGACACTCAGTGGAAACAAGTTCAACGAATAGCAAGTGATATACAAGCACACCATTTGTGAATACAGGCAAACCGACCCACTCGCAGGTGACACAAATATTGCAACTAGTTTACCTCGCGGTTATGATAAGATAGGATATACTTAGAATGATGACACCTGGGGTTTGCTTGCTTGTACTTTTGATCACGGTTTGATCTTTAGCTTTCTGTCTCACCGGTGCCTTGCCTTAGTTTGACCGTGATTTGCTTTTGATTTGGTCCTTTCATTGTCTTGACCTGGTGTTGGTGATGGTGACCAATGGGTTTCAAGATTGATATTAGTGGTGGTTGTGGTGCAATGATGGGGTCCGACCGGTGGTGGTTAGGCCAGTGGTTGTGGTGATCAGAGGTTTATGATGAAGTAGGGTTTATGGTTTGTCTGGTCGGCACGAACTGAGTGGATTTCGGGGGCAGGTTAGGTCGTATAACCAGAGGAGAGGGGGTCGCTGATAGACGTTAGGAGGGTGGCGAGTGTGAGGTGGGAAAGAGAGAGCAGAAGATCAGAAGAAACAAGAGAGAAGGGAAGAGTTAGTGATTTCCCGTCGCGAGTGGTTGTGGTGTCTTGGGCTGCCGACCGGTGGGGAGTTGTGCTGCCCGGTGGTATACGTTTGCAACGGCAGCGGTAGGTTACCGATGTTACGGATTACGACTAAAATACACACCTAAATTACGGACAAAGTGTATAGTCGCGTACCACGTACAAAATTACGGACCAAGTAAAAAAATCGAAAAAAAGTATATCAATACTATACTCGAATTAAAAATAATGAAATTCGGTATTTAATGGTGTAATATTTTTTAAAATTTATTAAAGCGTAAAAGAATTATTTGAGTTTGAAAAAATTGGTGAAAATTTATTTATCCTTAAAAGGTTAATAAAAATAGGATTTTCCTTATAACCTTTTCAGTTAGAATTAACGCAAGTTTAAATGAATTGAAAACACGTAATTTTAACCACTGATTAGATTAATCAATGAAACAGATCTTATCCTACGTTTCTCACGAAAAAAAAAAATAAATGTATTAGATCCATTTTCGTAGATAGTATACACGTTGGTTAAAAAATAATTCTTTAAAATGCTCAATTACAAAAACTCATTTTTAAAACCGACTTCAAATATGTTAATGTATAATTTTGACAATTTTCTAACGACTTACACATGCTAAATGTTATGTTTATTGAATTTATATAGTATTATTAATTTATACAGTTTTAATAAAGATATACATTAATCGCGTTATGCGTACTGATACTAAGACTACATTGTATGCCCGTCCAACACTGCCCCGCCCCTACTTTTTCCGGGCGTTATAGGGCACGCCGTCCCTCCTCACACGCCGTGATCAAACAAAAAACCCGACCGTTGGTTTAGAATTCGACCGTTTGAGAGAATTAAAAAAATAATTACTTTTTTTCAATATAAATACACATCTCAACCAAACCAAATCCCCACCCCAATTTTTTCTTCTCTCTTATTTTTATAAAACTTTCACTAGTTTTTTATAAAATTTTCTCATCACTATATATGGATCCCAATCAAACACCCCTACCAATCAAAACTGTAACCAACGCCCGATTAACCCCAACCTCGTACGAGACCCGTCTTTTTTCTTCAACCCAAACCAACCAAATCGTAACTTTTACGACCCTAACAACGTTTATCGTCCGCAACCACCGTCTCAACAACATAATCAACAATCATTTTATACGTTTGGCGATTTTGGTGGTAGCCAACAACATGGTTTTGGTGATTTCGATGGTAGTCAACAACATGGTTTTGGCGATTTTGGCTATAGTTAACAAGGTTTTGGTGATTTCCAAACCTTTGATAGTCAAGAGGAGGCGCTTCCCGAAACACAACCCGAACCCGAACAAAGAACTCGTAAACACAAAAAAAAAAACAAAGCAAGGATTCGGGTTCTCAACAATCGGCGGTTACAACCCGATAAGAGAAATGGACCGCCAATGAGAGTTTGCCTTGGCCGAGGCTCGGGTTCTCGAATACCGATCATTTAACTGGAATCGATCAGGAATACGTAAAAAAAAAAGGCCGTATTAGGAAAAAGTATTACAGTCAAGATTAATTTTTAGGATTAATGTAGCTTTTTATTTTAGAACCTTTTTTAAAGAATGTAACGTTTTATTTAATTAATGTAATGTTTTTATTTTAATTTATTTATCTAACGTTTTTATTTATTTATCTTAACTTTTTTTTTATTTTTCGGATTTTTTATATAATGTGACTTTTTTTTATACAAAGAAATTATAAAAAAAACTATCAATCATCACTCAAGCCCTCATTCAAGCCTCCACTCACTTGGTGCATTTCCATCCTTCCAATCACCCACCCGGACACACCGTATAGTCTAAGAACTCGGCATATCAGAGTCTCTTTGATGACTTGCTCTTGAAATCAATGGTTACAGGAGAAATTAACATTAGTAACTACAGTTACATATTCGTCCATGATATCATGAAAAATACACTGTCATTCTTTTTCATCTACTAGATTCATTGATTTGGTTTCAATAAGATATTGTAGTATTTAAAATTCACTTTTAAGAATTAAATCAGCTTTGCTAGCCACTCAAGGATCAAGATAGATTTTATGTCAAATCCGGCCAAAAGCTTGTAGGAGTATCTTAATAATAAAAAGGTACAAACCTCGAAACTTTTGTCAATCTAGATTTGTAAAATGGAGAAAAATGTTACTGAATCTAGATTTGTAAAATGAGAAAAACTTTTGTCAATCCATCTACGGTAGATTTTTTTTAATCGTAGATTTGAAGAAGTTTAGGTATTTACATGTAACATCTTAAACAAATCTCATATCTCGCCTGTAGATAGAAGTGATGTTGGGTTCATAAGTAATGATCCACCTCATGTACCATCAACGTGTTTTGAGCGCATTGGTTATGGAGAGGAGAATACGGTTGCAGACAAAGCGAGTAAACAATTTGGTGCCTATAAAACAACTAAACTGAATTTCCTCAAAAATTGAGGTAAAGGGTGGACAAAACAAACAATATTGTTGTGTATAAAATAACAAAGTTATGTTCGGTTGCTTATATGGAATTGAATTGAAGTTGATTCAATCATTTATTGCATTGCAACAATCCTTCTCATACGAGCGTAATGAGGCTTGACCATCAAACCCTTTCATCATTACACATAGCTGGGTGACCATCAAGTGATGAAAAACAAGTGACCATTGTCACTTGGTGATGGAGTTTAATACAATCTATTATAGTAAAATTGCAATAGTTTTAACGTTATTTTACTTATTTTTGTGAAAATAACAAAGCGTTGGGTTGACGGTTAATCAGGCATCATGAGCTGGGGGTCTATTTCGGAGCAGCCTCTCTATTCCTACGGGGTAGGGGTAAGGCTTGTCTTCATCTTACCCTCCTCAGACCCTACCTTTAGGTGGGATATACTTAGTACAATGACGATGACGATATTAATATTAATTAAGAGTAATAATCTACATCAATATTCATTTTTCCATCACTCACTTGGTGGTTAAGCCTTATTAGATACATTTTTTACTCACACCTACCTCTATTACGTGACACATATGTGTTAGTATAATCAAACCAGGCCGCAAATTACATATTTTTTAGACTATCTAAACGGTTTTACACAATTTGCATTAAACCTACTTTCTGATTGCAGGTTTGCAATTTCTATACTTGCTGATTTAACTTCAGTTTTGGTAAGTAAGCCTTTTGATGTGTTTTAATTTGGATTTTGATGAAATTGCATTATATTTTTGGGTATTTTATTTGGATTTTGTTGAAAAGGTATTTTGCACCTTTGTTGAGGTGTTCAGTGCTTTGGTTTTTTAATATTTTATATGACCTTCAAGTTCTTGCTGACTTTCACTGTTTAAGATGATAGTATGTTTACCTTTTGTATTGGTATATTTAAGTATTTAACTTTTGTTTTGTTAAATATGTGCCTAATAGTATAGTATGAGTCTGAACTTATGATGGATTGGATTCTAAATGAATTAACCATATCATTTGGTTGCATTCCAAAATTCATCCCTCTATAATTTTGCTATTAGTTTGTCTAATCTCATTTTCAGAAATATGGTGTTCTCTACTTATTTGTGTGATAGTGACATTTTGATCCCAAAATGGATGCTTTGTGATAAAGAAAGCACGTTGGATCAGAGATTAGATGCTTTGTGTGAGAAAAAAGTTAATTATCTGCTCTTATTTTATTTTTTAAAAGTAATTATGTTGTTTGAAGATTTATAATTGGAATTGGAATTAGAGGATCACATAATCATGTACCTGAAGTTAGGGGTAGTTAAATTGAATTTTGGTGGCTTTTGAATGTATATAGAGATTTAAATTATGTGAAATGGATGCATTCTTTGGCTCATTGCGTTTTGTTCAGCTTAAATATGGATACACACTTGAATTTATTGTTATTTTTAAGTTTTTAGGGTGATCTACGATGGGGAAGACTTTGGCGGATATTATTGTTGTTTGTAGTTGCATGATACCTAATGAGTTTGTTGAGAAAAAATAGTGTTTTCTATAATTTCGGTTCTTCCGTTAATTGATTTCGGTGGATGAGTGTTTTTTTTTTCCTTTTTCTCCATGTAGTTGCAACATTTCTTCTTTAACGTTGAATTTAAAAAAAAAATTAGTTTGCAAAACCTTGATTATTCTCAAAGTGCATATGATTTTAGGCCTACGCTAGAAGAATAATTTAACTAAGTCATTATCAAGAGTTTGTGCAAACATACAAAAGTTGACTAATCCCAGTTTAGCAAACATGCAAGTAATTTTTTGTCATGGTGTAGGGAAGGTGCAAAAGCTTTTGAAAGGATGTAGAGGTAAAAAAAAATTTGATTTGTTAAAACCTGTCAAAATGATGAATGATCAGTTGGTTGGATACAGAAGTTCATATGGTTTTCCCTTTTTTGACTTCAGCTTATTTTACGAACAAGAATACTAACAAAAATATTATACAATATATCACGAGAGGATTGATAAACTAGCATGAGTTCCGCGTAGCAAATTGTCATCGCCGCTGCATCGCGCGAGTATCCTACTAGTATATATATATATATATATATATATATATATATATATACATGAGAGTTAGATATAAACTGAAGTAGTTAGAGCTGTTCAAAAAGTTCGCGGCTCGCTCGAAAAAAGCTCGGCTCAAAAAAAACTTATTCCTAAATGAGCCGAGCCGGCTGGCTCAAAAATTTGTGAGCACGAGCACGAGCCCACCCTAGCTCGGCTCGAGCTCGACTGGTGGCTCAGCTCGATTTTTAAACCAAATTTTATAGGAAGCGCACGAATCATTATTTTATTACAAATAACTATTGGTTTTTTTATATATAAATCAAAATATTGAAAAAGAATAAGTAATGAAGGTTACAAAGTATGCATTAGTTATTAAAAGTTTTGGTATATTTTTTGTATTAATGCGTTAAAAAAGTAATAAAAAATAACGAGCCGGCTTGTGGCTCGAACTTTTTTACGAGTCGAGCACGAGCTCAATTTTTCAGTTCGAATAGAAAAAAGAGCCGAGCCGGCTCGAAAATTTGAGAGCACGAGCCTATCCCAGCTCAACTCGATAACAACCCTAGAAGTAATTGGTTATATAACCTTCTTATTTATCATCATTAAAGGTAAAACATACAACTGGTTCTCGTGTTCTCTATATAAATATAGTTTGGCGTTAAAGTTTTGTATAAATTTTATAAAAGGATGTTTTAATTATATATAGCTGCATTTAAACTAAGGCCTTGGGTAAACGATCAAGACCGCTCATATATTGTGTGGGTCATGTTGTATTGGACACACATGTGACATGAATCCATGATGATGACCATTCATGATGTATGGCCCATCTTTTGTTGGATACACATGTGGCTTGAGAGACATCATCACCCTATTATTGATCCAAAACAATTACCATACATCATGTCATAACACTCAAAAATCGTTCTGTGAGAATTGTCATCTTCTCCTTTTATAAATAGGGTTATTTTTATAAAATATTGTTAAGTAAAAGATTGTATGATGATTTTGCTAGTTTTATCAAACACATGAAAAACAGATATACAAATTTCAATTACGTCGTGTTTCATAAATATAACCTTATACTTTTCTAGCACAAAAGAGTCCTAATTTAGGAAGCACAAAGTTAAATGTGTCATGTGTCATACACATCGACTGTATGGTTTTGTCTTTTAAAGAAATTAGGCGAGACATTCTGGATCATCGAATAAGGAAGTTTCTTAGTAGGGGATCAAAGTCGGGTAAACATATTCATATGGGAGAACTAAAGTTTTTATGGGGTCTACTAATAAATTTAAAAATGTTTAAACTATTATTTATGATATTTAATAATATTTATTTAGGATGTGACCAACTCAACTATGGGTTAATGCATCGGAGTCACCGTTCAAATATTTGAAATTTTGCACCATTATATTTATACATGAAGAAACTAATTTATAAGAAGATAAATCAATTATGTTTTGATTAAATTATCAATATTTAATTGTGTTAATTCTTCCAACAACAAATTACACAACTCCTAATAAGTACCATTGTTCATTGCATGACTCACCTTACTGGAAGGAGTACCACTATGTTCACATCCGAATATTATTGAGCTAAAAGTCCTTTGGTATTTAATTATATTAATTAAAAGTTATGGATGACATGAATATAAATAATTAAGTTGATGTAGAAACATACCCACATTAGGTATTAGTTTAGCCATTGTTGGTGGGTGATTAAAAAATTAAAGCAGCTCACTTGCTTTAATACATAATTAAAATAATACTTTTTAGTTTTTATGTCTCACAAAACTTTGAATAACTTTTGAAAAAGGTTATTTGAAATTCAAACTTTCTACTTGGTACAAAAAACAAACATATTGTGGAAACTTAACTGTACCGGTCGGCTTTCATTGATTAAATTTGGTTGTTATCAAATATTATTAATGAACCGGACACATATGAATCAGTAAATATATATATATTTAATAGCAAATAGCGTGGTTACTCAGTCTCACTCTAAAAAACAGATCAACCTTTCACCGAGCGAATCGCTGAAAGCGTGGCAACCACACCCTACCAATTCAGGTGAAGACCCACTTTGTGGGAAAACCGCATGCTCTTCCAAGAGCATTTTTTATGCCTCGAGTGAGACTCCAAATTGAACCTGTCATTTAAAAAATACTTAGGGTACCTTTAAGACAATTGCCCGTTGGTATTAATAAGTAAATATAGAGTTGAAAAACCACCAACAATAAAAGCAAAGAAAACCCATCAATGTTTGCCTCCTCTCTTTACTTTACCATGACGTCATGTAACTACTTACTGCATACATAATTAATCGGCTATGCTTATTATAAGCTGCTGTTTGTGAGTTTGTGGTACGTAAGTTCACTAATGATGTGTTAAACATAACAAAAGGTGATATGAAAATAAAGCGATTATTTTTTCTAAATATTATCTTCTAGACATTTTTTATGAATAAAGGCTAAGTTTGTGCACAGTGCATACAGAAATTATAAATTGGTTACTCGAGTACTTTCCGTAAAGCTTCACCACCATTTGTTATATATTCTGTCAAATCAGAAGCACAATGGTGAGATAAACTCAATCTGAAAACACAATACCGACGCATCATATTATATTTTGTTGAAGAAAAATCGTGCAAAATGGTGGTGAAGAAACCAAGAATAGTGATAATTGGTGCAGGAATAGCTGGTTTAACAGCTGCAAATAAGCTTTACAAATCCATTGGCGTAAACGGGGGAATTGAGGTTTGCGTTATTGAAGGTGGGAATAGAATTGGAGGGAGGATTAGGACCTCAGAGTTTGGTGGTGATAGAATTGAAATGGGGGCTACTTGGATCCATGGAATTGGAGGTAGTCCGGTTCATAAAATAGCTCAAGAAACCAATTCCATGGAATCAGATGAACCATGGGAATGTATGGATGGGTTTCTTGATGATCCAATCACCATTGCTGAGAATGGGTATGTGTTAAATCCATCTTTAGTTGACCACGTGTCAGTTCTTTTCAAGAATCTAATGGATTTTGCTCAAGGGAAAACAAAATCAATCATAAATGGAACTGGGAGTGTTAGTGTAGGATCTTTTCTTAAAAAAGGTCTTGAAGATTACTGGGTATTGGAATCAAGAAAGGAAAGAGAAGAGGTAAATAGGAATGGAATTGGGAGTTGGAATAGAAAGTCGTTAGAAGAAGCAATCTTTGCAATGCATGAAAACACTCAAAGAACTTATACATCCGCTAATGATTTGTTTAATCTTGATTATAATGCAGAGAGTGAGTATGTTATGTGTCCTGGTGAAGAAATCACGATTGCTAAAGGTTACTCAACCATTGTAGAATCATTAGCATCAATTCTACCATGTGGGGTCATTCAATTAGGAAAAAAAGTTTGTAAAATTGAGTGGAATCCTCAACATGAAACTAAAAGTTATGATGGTACAAGACCAGTGAAGCTACACTTTCTTGATGGTACAACTTTGGCAGCAGACCATGTTATTGTCACAGTTTCATTAGGTGTACTCAAAGCCGGAATCAGTGATTCCAACTATGATTCGGGTATGCTTAAATTCAACCCCCCACTTCCGGATCACAAGATTGAAGCGATTTCAAGACTTGGGTATGGTGTTGTCAACAAGCTTTTCATGCAATTAAGTCAAGATTCAACCGGTTTTGATCAATTCCCATTTCTACAATTTGTGTTCCATCAAGGTGATTCTGAAGCTA
Source organism: Stevia rebaudiana (assembly GCA_009936405.2). NCBI lineage: Eukaryota > Viridiplantae > Streptophyta > Magnoliopsida > Asterales > Asteraceae > Stevia > Stevia rebaudiana. The sequence goes on from WOUH02044815.1 coordinate 21,217, forward strand.
AGAACCCAAAAATCCCATGGTGGATTAGGCGGACCGCTTCGGTGTCGCCAATTCATAGAAAATCAAGAGTGTTATTATCTTGGTTTGCTGGTGAAGAAGCACTTAAGCTAGAAACACTTTCAAATGAAGTGATTCTTGATCAAGTCTCCACAACTTTATCCACTTTATTGTCAAATGCCTCTGATTCCCATGAACAATGGAATGGGAATGTGCTCAAGAACTCATCAAAATTGGATCTTGTAAAAGTTTTAAAGACTGAATGGGGGAGTGATCCTTTGTTTTTGGGTTCATATAGTTATGTTGCCGTCGGGTCAAGTGGGTGCGATATTGACACGTTGGCTGAGCCATTGACCACAAGTGGTTCGAACCCACTTCAAATCCTGTTTGCAGGGGAAGCAACACATAGGACTCATTACTCCACAACTCATGGTGCTTATTTTAGTGGGATTAGAGAAGCCAATAGGCTTCTTGAACACTATCAATTTATGGATTAAAATCATTATAATACTACGGAGGAGGGGTCATTTTGTAATTTACTTTTTACCTTTTATTTTTCTGAAATCACCTTCTTTATCTTTATTAAAAAGCTTTCTTTTACGTTTTCCATTGATGTTGTTTAATCTATTATGATTTTAGTTGTTACGCTTGTAAAGCATTCAAAGAGTCTTTAAAACTTATATAAGTGAGTTTTTTATATTATAAAGATTTGTTTTGAAATGGTTGTGAGTAGAGAGATATAGAGAAACTGATGAAACCAGTAAATAGTAAATACAGAGAAACACTGTTCATTCAAGTAATTGGAGAGAGAAAAAGGTAATGATAAAAGTATAAAAGTTATTATTTAATTGAAAATGAGAGATAAAAGTAGTGATATAGGTAAAAAGTGTTGGATTCTGTCTGCCCAAGACACATAATAAATTGATGTGGCTTGTATGTTATGATCCAAGTCGGGCCATACCCAATAATAAGCTAGACAAACACCTACAATATTTGTTTATTGATATGATCAATTAAATAAATAGCAACACTTAGAAAATTGGTTTTCTAAATAAATGCACTTGAGAAATTAATAAATTACATGGGTAATTTATTTATGAGAGATTACTTTATATTGTTATTTAATTGGTTAAATAACATTAATAAAAGTTAGTGAAATTTAGCAAACAACTAGTAACATGTTATAAATTAAAAAGGGGTTTTAATTATAACTAGTTAACTAAAAATAAAGTGGTAAAATTTTAAATGGGAAAAATCCCATTGGACGAAATGGGGATTAATTGCCTCCTTGTTGTACCATTAGGAGGTGGATGAAAATTACTACTCTCTCTCATACAATCAAGTGACTTCTCTCTCATTTTCTTTCTAATTTTCGTCAAGAACAAAGAAGGAAAAGATGGCAGAATTTTGTTTTGAAAGTCCTAGCAAAAGAGGTGTTTTGTTGGAGGCTTGGGGTATACAAGCTTGAGGTTTTCATCATTGGAAGCTACCATTCAAGAATCATCATCTTCTTCATAACACACCCTCTTTAGGAGGAGGTAGTTTTCTTGAAACATCCTATGTTTGTTTGTTTTGATAGTATGTAACTCCACATTTGGATCCGTGGTTTTGGGTTTAGACATAAAAAGGTTTATGAATAACTAACAACAAGTTTTAAATCTATAATAATCCCCTGCGTTTTCATTTAAAATATGGTTAAATGACTTTGATAAACTTGTGAAAAACCCAACAATGGTATCAGAGCCACTTATGTGGATGCATACATCGAAAATACAAGAAAAAACGTGATTTTTGGATGCATTTAAGCCTATGGGCTGAATGTTTTAGGTGAATGGTTATCCCTTGTCTTTCAAAGTTTTTTATTCATGCATAAAAGAAACCTTGAAAGATTGGTTCATTTGGATGATTGTTTGTTTGGACAAAAAACTAATTTTATTTTTTTTGGTTTTGGCCGAAAGTTATAAAGTTTTAAAAGGGAACCATTTTGATTCTTGAATGACATACATATGTGGTTGTATGTTTGGTGCTCATAACCTAGCCGTGACCTTGTGTTTTGGATGTGTTGTTTGATTGTGGTTGTGTTTGGCATTTTGATTATTCAAAGGGTTGTAATAATTAATTTATTTCATTTGGGTATGTAATTTATTTATTTAATTTGGTATGTAAATAATTAGATTAGTTGCATTTTGTTTATTTTACTAAATAAAAATGTATTAGGATACTTTTCTTTGTAAATTGTAAATGAAAGATGCAAAAAGACGGTATTTGGTTTGGGCCGATTTTGGGCCGAAAGGACTTCATAGTCCGTAATGGGATTTTAGCCCAATAACCAAGAACACACCTTGATGGCCCAAGAAGTTTTTGGAGCTGAAAAGGAAGCCCAATTGGAAGCCAAAGCAACATGGAGAAATCACAACACAACATGGACGCTTGAAGCATTTGGATGCAAGGTCAAGTGGGAGTTCATGGATACAACACTTGTGTCATTTTTCACCCTTAGGAGAGACTTTTGGCACACTTGTTTTGGCTAGCAAGTGTGACAAGATTAGTGGGCTATGGTTATGCACCTAATGATTTTATGTTTATTTGGTGGTTGTTTGAATGATATATGGATATGCATGATTAACAAACAAATAAACCAAACAAACTAAAACCAGTTCTTTAAAATTCATTAAAGTGGTAATTAAAAGTGATTTAATTAAAAATAACGATTTCATAATAAAAATGGGTTTTATTATAAAAGAACCTTAGGGTACCATTCATTTGAATACATGCAAATGCAAGGTACATAGAGTTTTCTAAACTATAAATACAAAAACTAAAAATCCCTTTTGAAAACAAGTTTAACACCATCCTTTTTTGCAACACTTGAAGACTCTTTGTCGGATAAAGGTCACCTAACCATTTTGAGGAAACTTGTGTATTTGAGGTGGGAATACCATACTTGTGGGATAAAGGTCACCTAACCACTTGTGTAAGTATTTTTTTTTTAGGTAAAGAGTTACCTCGGTGATTGTATTATAAATAGCCAAAAACAAGCACAAGAATTGACAGAGTGTCACATTATTCGTGTAGGCGACATGCCGACTACACGTACACAACTAAACAAAGAAAACCACAAAAAAACAACTCAACAACTAACAGCTAACAACTATGAATCACAAGAAACAAATGCTAGCCATTCTCTATTACTGCATGCTCCAAGACCTCCACAGGTAAGCTCCAATCATCTAAGACTTTCCTAGTTCAAAAAGTGTCTTTAAATCAAAAAAATAACAGACGTGTTTGAACACTTTGGAGAATAAGCTCAACTATCTGATCCACGCTACGGGTAGATGTCTGAAACAGCCTTAGGATTCGTTCAGACCAAACATAATAGGCAGAAGTAGCAAGCACCATTCGACCAACAACATTCTTGGCTGATTTACTCTTCGCTTTCGGTTGAATGCAGTTAATAACACTGTTCCACGAGCCGTCTATATTCTCCATACACGCTTTAGCTCTAATCTTGCTCCAGACTTGACTAGCAAAATGGCATTGAAAGAACAGATGAGTCCGAGAATCTATACCATGTTTGCACAACGGGCAACAAACTAACCCCAAATTGGT